>JBBPSW010000060.1:0-25102 GCA_038093775.1 Butyriboletus pseudospeciosus | reverse complement strand
AAGATCTATGCAAACAATTAGGAATCCAGCCTAAACTATCTATGGCATTCCATCCTCAGACTGATGGACAGACTGAGTGAATGAATAGAGATCTTCAGCAGTATCTTCAACTCTTCACTGCTGAGAAACAGAATGATTGGGTTGATTGGCTACCTTTAGCCCAATTCTCCTATAACACTAAGAAGCAGGCTTCTACTCAAAAGTCACCTTTTGAGGTTACATGTTCCTACATGCTGTGCATGGGCTTTGAACAAAAGGTTATGAAAGCACCTGCTGCTGAGCAGTTCACCACCACTATGCAGGATACCCTGACCAATATCCAAGCTAACCTAGAGAAAGCTCAATCACGGATGAAAGTTCAAGCAGACAAACATCACTCTGATGCCTCTAAATATAAGATTGGCGATAAGGTTTGGCTTTCAACCAAGAATCTAAAATTAACCTGTGCTTCTAAGAAGCTTATGAAATGATGGCTTGGCCCATATGACATCACGAAACTGATTGGTGATAACACAGTTGAACTGCACCTGCCTTGATGAATGAGAATTCACTCCATTGTAAACATCTCTTGTGTCTGTCCTTACAAAGAACACCTTGAAGGACAAACCACCTTTCATTCTGGTCCTGTGCAAGTCACAGAGGACAGAGAGATCAAATATGAGGTTGACTATATAGTTAACACATGCTTTAAATAAAACCGCCTTGAATATCTCATCAATTGAAAGGAATACTCAGATGAGGAAAGAACATGGGAACCCCTGAAGAACCTTGATGGTTCTCAGCATGCTGTAAAAGAATTCCATCACCTCCATCCTAATGCCCCTTGATATGTTTGTCTATGCCAATCAGATTTCCTTGCTGCCTTTATAGACTTTGGTAACCCTACATAGGAAATCTGAACATGCAGCCTGCCCTTCAATTGCCTGGAAGTTGATTTCTAAAGATGGGATAGTGTTACAGATGCACTATTTTTCCCTTTATTTTCCCTATTTTTCCTAATTTTACCTGAGTGATTTCACATTTAGCCCCTATCTTTAAACCCCTATCTCGCAATCCACTAAATGCTCATCCCTCCTCCTGGTCCGGACCTTCGCCTCATGGCCAGACCAGTGCAGCCTCATGCCCACCTTATATTCCACTCTTCCTCCTCAGCTGTGTTATGCGAAGTGTACAAAGATAGATTCTGCTTGCTAGTTATCTCGCAGGGCGATGCTTACAAAGAGACTGACATCCTGAGAGTGTAACATTCAAGGGATCGAAGGACTTGGGCTCGAGGGAGGTAGTGTCAGAGACACTCAAGTGAAGACTCGAAGGTTTGAGGATGATTTCAGATATGATACACATGTATTGTGAAGATTGAGAACAAAGTACAACAGTAGCGACATTGACTATTTATAGGAGATGGGAATGCACATGGACCAAGCTATGAAAGGAATCAAATGTAATGGAAGTTCATAGAACAAGGAGATTAGTCAAGTAGATGAAAAGAAATGGAGTCCATGTTTACTAGAAGTAAGTAGCTTGTGTTGGAAATGTGAGTAGTTCTCCAGGTACAATGGTAGTGATATTCAGAGAAAAGGATGATGCAGTGAAAGAGGACAAAAACTGTAACATTACCCCCTTCGTACAGTCGAACTCCTGGTTTGACAAGTAATCCCCATTCTGACCAGGCGCTAGGCTGAGGGTCCAGAGGCTCATCCATAAATAGAGGCCACTTGGGAAGGGGAAAGATGGTCAAATGGACAATCGCTAATGATGTGGCCAGCTTGAGAGCATATGCCACAATTGCGGTGGGGACAGGCTCATTCAGAATGTCCCCAGTTGTGACAGAAGTCACACTAGAGAGTAAGAAATTGGCAAGTGGGATGGCCAGGGGCAGCAAGGCGGCAATGGGGACATATGTATTCAGGACATTCTTGACAATAGTGGCCAAGATGATGGCAGTGAAAGCAGATGATATTGGGAGAGGCGGAATGGTGGTGAAGTCATTCATGACGTGGCATGATGCAAATGGGGGAAGAGAGCACTAAGTTCCCATTGGATAGGGGGATAAAACACGCCATGTCAGTGGGAATAGGGATAGTTGGGACCTCATACTTGTCATCAGATGAGCCTTCAACTGTGGTGAATGTCTCTGAGATAGGAGGGGAAGATATCCTGGTGGAAAGCAGGGGTGGAACCGGGAGTGGTATGGTCTGGGGGGTAATGAGGAGGAACTGGTCGACACATTTGATGTATGCATCGTGTTGTTCCTGGGGAAAAGAAAGAAAGATATGGCGAAAGGTAGGGTAGATAGTGGCTGGAGGAAGGTTTTGAATGAAATCGGCGAAGCCATGTGCATGGAGAATGGTAAGTATGTGGCTGGGCAATGCTTCCAGGGTGAAGCAGAGAGAAATCTCATTAACTCTGGAAGACTGGAGTTGCTGAGCACAAGCAATGCTGTGGAAGAGGTGGATCAACTCATGAGAAATCTCATCACCACAGAACAGAGGGTCATCTTCTAGGATGTAAAGGATGGTAGGGGAGTCAAGGACAGCAGAATACAAGAGGTGGGCTGCATGCATGGGGAGGAATATGGGATAGACATTGCGGGTGTGGAGAGGAGAGGACGGTGTGGACTGAGAGGAGGAGGCAACTAAAGAGGAAAGGAAAGCCATTGTTATTGACTTTCCATCAAAGGTTGTGAAGTCTTTTATAGGTAGAAAGAATCAGGGAAGCATGGTGGAGATTATTTTCTGGTTCCCAGGTATTTTCGGCTGAAGAGTATCCTTTCCATGAGGTCAGGAATTTCTGGTGAGATGTGGGGCCCTTATGAGCTAAAATTGTTTCCACTTCATATTCTTCTTCGTCATTGATAACGTCAGGTGGAGGTTCCAAGAAGGAAGGACTGTGGGTTTCTGTGGAACGATAGGGTGATAGAAGAGAAGCATGGAAGACCTTGTGTATCTTCCAGGTATGAGAGAGGCAGAGTTGATAGATAAGGGGGGATAGGATGTGGGTGATTTTGAAAGGTCCCATTTGTTTGAATGCCAGTTTCCTAGATGGAAGTTTAAGGTGGAGATTAGTTGCTTCTAACCACACCTTATCTCCAACTTTCCAGGGGGAGAACCTTCGGGAAGAACTCAGGGTCATGATCTTATGAGTGGATTCGTGGGCAGCAAGAGCCTCCTTATGGGCTTCTTCAAGGAGGGAGAGTCAATTCTCAAGGGCAGGGATGAATATTTTTCTGATGGGAGAGTAGGAGCAAGGTTCATATCCATATAGGAGAGAGAATGGAGATTTCTTTGTGGAGCTATGTGGGGCAGAGTTGTGGTGGAATTCGGTGGAAGTGAGGAAATGGGCCCATGACAACAGGTTGTTGGCACAGAAGATTCATAGATACGTTTCTAACTCCTGATTGGTTCGTTCAGTCTGTCTGTCCATTTGAGGGTGATAAGCAGTGGAGAGTTGGATGTCATATTTCAGTAGATGAGTGAGCTCTCTTGTGAGGGCAGAGGCAAACTGAGGTCCACAATCAAAGATGAAAGTATTGTGGAGACCGAACTGTTTGAAGACAGAGTCGAAAAATGTTTGAGCAATTCCGGTGGTGTCAATGGTTTTAGAACAAGGGATGAGGATTACCCTCTTCATAAGCCCATGGTCTACTATGACCACAATAGAATCATGGCCTGTGGACAGAGAGAGGGAGGTGATAAGGTCAACAGATAGTTGTTTAAATGGGAGGACAGTGGTTGATGGAATAGGGTTTAATGGGGGGGCGGTGGGGTGGGTGTTAACCTTGTTTTGTTGACAGATGGCGCACCTGTCAATAAAATTTTTGATGAAGGAAGACAGACCTGGCCACCGATAGTCCTGTTCAAGAAGGGATTTGGTATGAAAGATGTCCATATGACCAGAAAGAGGAGAGGAATGAATCACATGAAGAAGAGCAGAACGAGAGGGGGGAGGCACAAACATTCACCCCTTGAAATAAAGATGTCCATTATCAAAGGACCAGTCAGAAAGTGAAGTATGAGAAAACAAAGGTGAGCCTTCCTTCAGAGCAGAAAGGACATGAAGAACAAAGGGGTCCGAAGGGGTGGAAGAGGAAATTGATTCAGCTAGGGTAAGATCAAGAGTGTTAATGACAACAGGGTTGGGAACAATGGAAGAATCAGAGTTATCAAAAGAAGTGTCAGGGGAGTCCTTGCGAGAGAGAGCATCAGCTGGTCCCATGTGAGATCCCGGGGTGATGACCCATTCAATGTGGAAATCTTGGAGGAACAAGACCCAACAGGCTTGGCGGCAGGAAAGTTTTTGGGGATCCTTGATATACGAGAGATTTTTGTGGTAGGTGATGATGGATACAGGGAAGGTGGTGCCTTGGAGGTAGTGTTTCCATTCTGAGAGGGCTAGAATGACAGCAAGGAGCTCCTGGTCATAGATGTCATAGTTTTGCTCAGCTAAGGAGAAGGTCTTGGAGAAGTAGGTGCAGGGATGGAGATCTCCATTCGAATCCTTCTGCATGAGGACAGCACCGGCAGCAAGTAGAGAGGCATTAGTCATAATGGAAAAGGGGCAGGAGGTGTCAGGGATGGAGAGGACTGGGGTGGAGGAGAAGATTTGGTGAAGAGTGTTGAAGGCGTGTTGTTGAAGAGGACTCCAAAGTCCAAGGTTGGTTCTTTTTGGTGAGGAAGGTGAGGGGGATGACGATGTTGGAGTAGTTGGGGATAAACTTCTGATAGAAGTTTGCAAAGCCAAGGAAGGAATGGATGCCTTTGACCGAGGTGGGAGGTTTCCAAGAGGTGATGGCTAAGAGTTTGGTGGGGTCCATATGAACCTGTCCTTCACCAATGATTATGCTGAGATACTCCATGGTCGAGGAGTTGAATGAACACTTGGAGAGCTTGAGAGAGAGGTGATGGTCTCTAAGTCGTTGGAGAACTTGTCAAGTTCATTCATGATGGAGGGAGAGAGGACCGTTTGTGTGGATTCCAAGGTCGTCAATGTATATCTTCAGCCATTGTTTGGTGATCAAATCAGCGAAGATGTGGTTCATGAAACCTTGGAATGTGGTGGGACCATTGCAGAAGCCAAAGAACATTACAGTTGGTTTGAACAGACTAAGGGGTGTAATGAAGGCTCCCTTCCATTGATCCTCTTCCTTGAGTCGGATGTTGTTGTTTCCCCACCTAATGTCGAACTTGGTGAAGTAGGTGGAGTCCTTCATGTCATCAACTAGTTCCGAGATGAGGGGAAGAGGATACGCGTTTCAAACCGTGTTGCTATTGAGGTAGCAGTAGTCCTGACAGGGTCAAAGGGATCCATCCTTCTTTGGGATGAAGAAGAATGGGGCAGCTTGGGGTGGCTTGGGGGGACTTGGAAGGGACAATGTGACTGGTTCTGAGATGTTATTCCATGAAGGCCTTACAAACCTCTTTCTCTATTGGGTTGAGGGGATATATCTTGGCAATTTTCAGTACAAAAGTATCTCTTAGTTCGATGGTGTGGTCGTATGGTCGATGAGGAGGGAGTTGGTTATGGGTTTTCTCAGCGAAGACATTAGCAAAGTTGGAGCAGAAGTCTGGGAGGGAGATTTCCTTGGGCATTTTGGCAAGGGCGAGTTCTGTGAAGATCATGGTCTTATTGATGGCTTCAGAAGTTCCAACGTCATAATGAAAGGGGTTGTGTAAGGATCATAGGGGGAAGAGGTTAATGGAGAAGGTGGACCAATTGATGCAAGGGTTCCATTTTTGAAGCCAAGGCATTCCAAGGATTATCTGGGGGTGGGAGAGACAAACCACTATGAACCTTACAGAGTCAGAGAATGGTCCAGAGGAGAAGGAGACAATGGTTGTCCATTTGATGGTTCCTTTGGTGTTGGGAGTTCCATCAACATTGTAGGCCATGACTGGGGAAGCAACCAGGGAGAGTTTGAAAATTTCCTTGGGTAGGAGGCATGGATCTAGGAAGTTTCCCGTTGCTCTGAAATCGATGAGGGCGGTAGTGCCGATGTTTTGTTTCTGTCCATGTAGCACAATGGGGAGACGCATGGTTTGATTGCTAGTTGGTGCTACAAGTACATGGTTCAACGTAAGGGAAGGAGACATCAAGGCAGCTTCCCTTCTTAAAAATCCTGTGCTCTTTCAATTCCCAGGGCGTAAATGGTTGCAATCTCCTTAGAGGGTTCTTCATAACACATCTTCAGGACAGAGAAGATGTTGGAGTTGGTTTTTCCCAAGGTCTTCAGGGAGTTAATGTATTGATCCAGCTTGGACAAAGCTGGAGTTTCCTTGGGTGGCAGGGGGGGAGGGTTTGTCTCATGTTACAGTTTTCATCCTCTTTCATCGTGTTATCCTTTTCTCTGAATACTCCTACCGTCGTACTTGGAGGACCATCCACGTCTCCAACACGAGTTACTTACTCTTAGTCAATGCGGACTCCATTTCATTTTGCCTCCTTGACTGACTCATCCCTTATCTTTCATCTCCGCTCTTCTTTCATTCTATGACCTTCTCTCTTGTTCGATTCCCTTCTTAGCTTGGTCCGTGTGCATAACTCTTTCCTATAAATAGCCTCTTGAATTACCCATGTACTACATTCTCGATCTTATTCGCAATACTAGCGTCCCATATCTGGAATCATCCTTGAGTCTCTAAAGTCCTTTGAGTGTCCGTTGACACCATTCCCTTTGAGCCTAGTCCTAGAATCCAGGAACGTTACACTCTCTGGAAGTCGGTCTCCTCATGAGCATCACCTTGAGAGATAACTAGTAGATGGATTCCATCTTTGTATGCTACGCATAACATCTCAGTGCCTCGGATATTCTGCTTCGGGGTGGAGGTAGAGGATGGTCCTTGTTGGAGGAAGGGGTTTTGGCAGTTAGAAGAGTTGTGACCCTTCTTTCAACAATGGAAGCATAGCCCTTCTTTGATACATCAGGCTCATTCAGGGGGTGTAAGTTTTGATAGGGTGACATTATCAACATCCATGGCATTGGAGTCTTTGGGTGCGGGGCAGAAGGAAGAGGGTTGGAATTGTCTGCTCCTCAGGGCTTGGATCCTCATTTTTTGAGCGTGGAAGGTCTTTGCTCATTTGATCCATTTATCAATGGTATCTGGGATGGGGGACATGGAGAGGATCATCGTGGCAATCTGTTGGTCGAGCCCTAAGGAGAATTGGTCAATGAGGGTGATGTCATCAGTGATTCCTGCCTTGCTGGACAGGTTCTGAAAGTCGGTGACATATTGTTGGAATTCATCATTTGTGATTCCTTCTGGGCCTTTGGAAGATTTCTGGACTAGTTTAGACAAGTCCAGACAGGCAGTGGCTTTGGTGTCGAAGGGGTAAAAGGTAGTCTTGAAGTTTTTGGTGAATTTGTCAAAAGTCTTTTTTCAGATGTCAATAAGAGGATTGGCAAGCTTGTCATACCACATCTCGGTGAAGGATGTTCCTTGTCCTTCACTCATCTTGTTTAGGGTAGTGGTGACTCTTCCTTCATTGGTGGAATACATGGTGGAGTTGAGTGCAAAATAGGCCTTCATGGCCTTGATCCATTAGGGGGCATTATCAGACTTTCCGGAAAAGTCAGCAGAGAGGGCTGCCTTCAACTCGGTGGCTCGAGAAGACATCTTTGGTGCAGGGAGTCTGGGGTTGCTAGGGACCTTGGGTGGTGCTGGAGAAGGACTTGGGGAAAATGGGAGACTTGGTCCAGCAAAGGGCTGGGATGTGCTTAGTGCTGTGTGAGGGGATGAGTCAACTTCTATGTCACTCAGTGGGTTGTCAGGGACTCGGATTTGTCATTGGGAACTCGTTGTGACAGTGGAAGGGTCCTACACCTAAGAAGGTGGGACCAAGATAGTTCTTGATCTTTTGTTACACGAAGCGTACAAAGATAGATTCTGCTTACTAGTTATCTCACAGGGTGATGCTCACGAAGAGACCGATGTCCTGAGAGCGTAACGTTCAAGGGATCGAAGGACTTGGGCTCGAGGGAGGTAGTGTCGGAGACACTCAAGTGAAGACTCGAAGGTTCAAGGATGATTTCAGATATGATACGCTTGTATTGCGAAGATTGAGAACAAAGTACAACAGTAGCGACATCAACTATTTATAGGAGATGGAAATGCACACAGACAAAGCTATAAAAGGAATCAAATGTGATGGAAGTTCATAGAACAAGAAGGAGATTAGTCAAGTAGATGAAAAGAAATGGAGTCCATGTTTACTAGAAGTAAGTAGCTTGTGTTGGAAACGTGAGTAGTTCTCCAGGTACAACGGTAGTGATATTCAGAGAAAAGGATGATGCGGTGAAAGAGGATGAAAACTGTAACAAGCTGTGTCTTATCATCACAGCCATATTAATCTCCCCTGCCTCATGTATGTTTCACCTTGGCCTCATGGCCTTATCTCTGACTCAACATCCTCATGTTCCTTATTACTGCTTGCCTCAAGGCAAGGCAGTACTGATCCATGCCCCCTCCTCATGTTCCCCATAGTTACACACAGGATATCTCCTAGATCTAGTGTAAACCCCTGAATAGTATATAAAGGCTCAAGTTGCCACTAGAGGACCTCAGTTTTGTCCTCTTGGTCTTCTCCCATCCTCACTTATACCAGCTGTGTCTTAGGGTTTCTACCATTGGTTTACCATTGGTAGCTGATCCAGTACTCTGTCTTTAGGGAATACCTTTGCTCTGTGAGCTTGGTGTTTCACCTCCACCTCACTCAAAATCCCCACTCCAGTCCATCCTATGCAGCCTCATACCATCAGTGAACCTCCTCCAAACTTGACTCTGCCTTCAACCTCTCTAGCAATTAGCCCCTCTCCTTTCTTTTTCCACACATACAGTGGCTCAAAAAACTGTCCACATGTTTGGTCATTTTTCGCTAAACACATTATTCCCCAATAACCCCTAACCCTCACCCTAACATATAGGTATATGAAATAAAGCACTGACCCCTGGCTTTCTATCCATCAAGGTTTTAAAACATATGAATCAGAATTGATGAACTGGCAGCCATTTCAAAACAATGACTCATTTGGATAGTTTTTTGACTCTAAGTTTTGATTACATACATTTGGTATGGCTTCTATTATGTCACCATTATGTAACTGAGTGTCAGACAACATATATAAACCCCATCATTCCATGTTTATTTTCCCACCATCATCATGAAACCCATTTCCATCTCTCAAAGAAACAATATCATCTCTCTCTTCTCTCATGGGCTTTCCTCTAGGAAAATCTCTGCCCAAACTGGCCTAGGGAAGTCTACAGTATGCAAAGTGCTTCAGGAACTCCACCCAGAGAAGACTAGGCTTCTTGGTGGCTATCTTTCCAAGCTTACCTCTACCAACAAAAGAGCCATTGTCCAGCAAATTATTACTGGCAAGGCCAGGAATGCTGTTCATGCTGCCCAAATACATCAATACCATTATTGATACCCCTGTCTGTCCTCAGACTGTTAGAAATACTCTCAAGGAAGCCTCCTTAAAGGCTGTGGTAAAGAAGATTAGCCTTTGCTCTCAAGTACCAGCATTGGACTGTGGAGGACTGGAAGAGAGTTATATGGTCAGATGAGACCAAGATCAATAGGATTGGATCATATGGGCAAGAGTATGTGTGGAAAAAGAAAGGAGAGGGGCTAATTGCTAGAGAGGTTGAAGGCAGAGTCAAGTTTGGAGGAGGTTCACTGATGGTATGAGGCTGCATAGGGTGGAATAGAGTGGGGATTTTGAGTGAGGTGGAGGGGAGAATGGATGCTGAACAGTATGTGGCCATATTGGAGCAGGGGTTGCTGCAAAGCATGGAGGAATCTGGAATTCCAGAAGATGACATTATCTTCCAACAAGATAATGATCCCAAGCATACCTCTAAAAGAGCCCAAAGATGGTTTGAAGAGCAAGAAATCAAGTTTCTGGACTGGCCTGCACAATCTCCAGACCTTAATCCCATTGAACATACTTGGAATCACCTCAAGAGATGCCTCTTAGGTTATGAAAATGCTCCTACAGGTGTTCATCAATTGTGGGAAAGAGTAGTGGAGCAGTGGGGAAAGATTGATGAGGAACAGTATCAGAAATGGATAGAAAGTATGCCTAGAAGGATTAAAGCAGTTATCAAGGCCAAAGGAGCTCATACCAAGTACTAGATACCTAGATAAATTTAGAGTCAAAAAACTGTCCAAATGAGTCATTGTTTTGAAATGGCTGCCAGTTCATCAATTCTTATTCATATGTCTTAAAACCTTGATGGACAGAAAGCCAAGGGTCAGTGCTTCATTTCATATACCTATATGTTAGAGTAAGGATTAGGGGTTATTGGAGAATAACATGTTTAGTGAAAAATGACCAAACATGCAGACAGTTTTTTGAGCCACTGTATATGTTCACCTCTCTTCTTGTGCTACTAATTTTTCTTGTCTTGCACACCATTCCAAAGGGAAAACCCTTTGGTATCACTGTCAACTGAAACTTTTTCCTCATTAATATCACTATTAGAGAAGCACACATTGTAAAGAAGATCAAAAAAGCCAAATAGACACAACAATTGGCTTGGCCTGAACTGGAAGATAATGGCTGGATCAATAACAGTTGGGGCAATAATGAAACTAATAATGAGATCACCTGGGAAGCCCAACCCATAACTGAACCAAACCAGGAACCTTGATGAGAAACTCCTGCCTGTTACGTTTCTGACATAACTGACACATACCGTGCATATGCTTCCAAGCAAGAGGATGGTCTTGCTGAGATATGACCCCCCTATATTGATCTGCTATGGACCCCTGGTGGCAATGCTATAGTGTCTTGTAGCTCCAGGTGCTCTTGGACAGATATCCTTCAATGAAGGCCTGTGACTATCTGCCTAGGCTGTGGGCTTTCTCCTCTAGTTATTGGCTAGAGGTCTAATTTGCTGTCGACAGAGTTTTCTCACTGAAGACCCAAGCGAATGGACACTGGTCCAAGTTAGCCAGTAAGTCCTATCCAAGCAGGGACAAGCTGCAGGGATCCAATAAGACTCTAGCACTGGCTAGAGAATGTGGGACAATGGTATGGTCCACAATAGCACATACCCCAAGCAACAGTGAGGGCAAGAGCTATTGCTACCAAGGTCAAGATCAGGAGAATGATCAAGGCAGAGAGCGAGATGGCTTTCAGATCTGGTGGGAAGATTGAAGTGAGAGAAGAGGGACCTATGCAGGAGAAGCTACATGGTAGATTGTGTAGATTTAGGTTAGAGTTATATGAAGGTAGATCTGGGCCTTATATGTAACTCTAGCTACTTTAGGGTAGGCTTCTTCTACCTAAATCAGGAACTACCATAATAGGAATAGATATGTATCGGGAGTAATAGTCAGTGGTACTAGTCACCAGGGTCAATAGCTAGAGGTGATAGAGAATGACCTGTGCACAAGAGAGCACAGGTTAGGAGGCAGTGTCTGTAGTACCACATGGTAAGCATAATGGGGAGTCCCTGGGGAATCCCAGGATTGTCCCTAGAAGCAAACATCAGCAACAACATTGTCAGATGCAGTGGAGTCAAGGAACAGGTCATCCCATAGGCTAGGTGAAATGGGAGAAGGATAGGAAAAAATGGGATAGTCCTTCACACCTGTAACATTACTCTCTGAGTATGTCTGAAGTGCCATCTCAGACTCCAGAGTTCCTGTCATTGCAATGGCTGGTGAGATCCCAGACTGTGTCAAAGAAGGGATCATCGAAGGTACAGATGGCCCTTGAATGTCCCAATACCCCACAGAGGGAGCATTGTTGACAGGGACATTTATACTGTGGATGTCCAGGCAAAGCCACATGACAAAGGGGGCAACAGTACCTGGGACAGTTGACACAGACATGAGTTGTACTTTGGCATTCGAAGCAATGAACTGTGGGGGGAGTGTGGTGAATGACATTGCCAAGGGGATTGGCAGGATCATCAACTGCAACTGGAGGACAGGGGCTAGAAGTAGCATCGGTGGGTGGAACAGGAATGGTAGGAGTTGTAAGGCCCCCTGTTGGAGCTGGGGCTAGTGGGTCAGAAATGGCAATGGTGGGGAAGGCAGGAAGCATAGTGGAGAGTATGATGGTGGGGTGTTTACAGAGTTTCCAACCAGGGGGGGGTAGAAGGGACTGGGGATACGGACCTGGTGGGAGTCTCAGAGTGGGCAGCAATGGTGTTTGCCGCTCCAGAGGTGCTAGAGCAGGGGTTAGGGGGAGCAGAAGATGCATGAGGAGTATCTGGATTGACTGCAGTACTGGATCCTGAGGATGTGTCTCCAGTATTTTCCCTAGGTGGCATTGCAGCGAGTCTATCAACTGCGTTAATGCCTCTGCTTCTGAGGAGAATCTGATGGGCGATGGCAACTCTCTTGGCAGTTTGATGGGCATGAATGTTGGATGGGACATCCTTGATGAAGTTGTTGTTGAAGAAAAGCACATGCTCTTCTTTTGGGAGCATGCAGAGGATGGAGTTAAGGTGGTGGGTGATATTGGGAATGGGGAGAAGGGCGCCACAGAGGTCAAAGCTTTCAAGGAAGAGAACATTGAGGAGATATTCCCTAATCTGGAGGAGGGCTTCTTGGATGACTTCCTCCAAAGGGGCACCTGCCACATGCCAGGAGGGCCTGGCGAGAAAGGATCGAAGGCTGGAGTAGGTGCAATAGGTATTGATGAGCTTTGAGATGGTGTCATCTGAGTTGATGAAGGGGTGGGAGAAGAGTTCGGTGACAATCTGATCATTGTTGAGAAGGGAAGCATAGAATGTTCTTCTGGCATGAGGGGGAAGTCAGAAGAGGCAGATGGAGATGGGGATGAGGGTTCCTTTCAGGGAATTCATCTACCAGTCATGGTTATAGGGGCAGTAATCAATCTTGCAAAAGTAGGAGTGTTCTGCAGGATGCTTGGGGATGTCTAGGTCTGGGTATTGGACTTGGAGGCAAGCTTGGATGAGTGCTCTATTGACTCATTCTAAGAGTATGAGTGAAACACCAAGCTCACAGAGCAATGGTATTCCCTAGCGACAAGATAGAATCAACTACCAATGTGAAGCAAAGGTAGGAATTCTTAGACCACAGCTGATATGAGTGAGAATGGGAGAACACCAAGAGGACAAAACTGAGGTCCTCTGGCAGTGACTTGGGCCTTTATATACTACTCAGGGGTTTACACTTGTGTACACTAGATCTAAGAGATATCCTGTGCATAGCTATGACAAACATGAGGAGGAGGCATGGATCAGTACTGCCTTGCCTTGAGGCAGGCGGTAATGAGAGACATGAGGAGGATGAGTCATAGATAAGGCCATGAGGCGAATGTGAATCATACATGAGGCAAAAGAGATTAAAGTGGCAGTGAAGATAAGACACAGGTGAGGGTGTAGAGTGGAACATGAGGAGGACATGAGGCTGCACTGGTTTGCCCATGAGGTGAAGGTCTGGATTGCCATGAGGGATGAGCATTTAGGTGTTCGGGTGATAGGGGTTAAAGGTAGGGGCTAAATGCGAAATCACTTGGATAAAATCAGGAAAAATAGGGAAAATGAAGGAAAAATAGAGCATCTGTAACAATGAGGAGCGACTGAGGGAGCATGTTCACTCCTCAGAGGTTGTGCCTTCTTTTATACTCTTTCAGGAGTACCTCAGCATTTTTAAGATTGCTGGGAGGTTCCCAAGTCCGTTTAGCATCAGTATACCCTTTCCAGTGCACAAGATATTGCCTCTGATTATTGGTGCTGCAATGATTGATGATTCTGGAAACTTCAAATTTCTTTTCTGATCCAACTTGTTCCAGGAGAGGTTTAGGGAAATTGGAGCCATGTTCCAATGTCTCCTGATATGGAGACAGTAGGGATGTGTGGAACATGTTATGAATCTTCCAGGAGGGTGGGAGTTTTAGGCAGAAGGCAATGGAGGAGACCATTTGGGTGATCTCAAAGAGGCCGGTCTGTTTTTGTGATAGCTTCCAGTTTGGCACTTGAAGCTTGAGGTTCTTTGCTTCTAGCCAAACTTTGTCTCCTATCTTCCAGGGTTTGTAGGAATAGGAGTGTTATTCTTTCATTCACAGTTGAGCCAGCTTGTGGGTGGCTTCTGCTTCTTTTCGTGCATTATGAAGAGAGGAGAGTCTTTGTTCTAGGGCAGGAAGGAAGGTTCATTTGTTAGGGTGGCCTTCACAGAATATGTGGAGGTAGGTTTCCAGTTCCTGGTTGTACTGTTCGGTTTCTCCATCTGTTTGGGAATGGTAGGCAGTGGAGAGGGCTACATCATATTGCAGTAGTCTGGCAAGTTCCCTGATGAAGGCCAATGCAAATTGAGGACCATGATCGGAGAGCAACTTCTCATGAAAACCAAACTGTTTGAAGACAGATTTGAAAAAGAGATGGGCAGTACCAGCTGCATCCACAGTTTTCGAGCAAGGGGCAAGAATTACCCCCTTACTAAGACCATGGTCGACCATGACCATGACTGAATCTAGACCGTCAACTGGGGGAAGGTCGGTGATTAAATCCATGGATAGATGCTGGAATGGATGCAAGCCCTTGAAGGCAAGAGGAGTAAGGGGTGGTTGAGTAGGATGGATCAACACCTTATTGGCCTGGCAAGTAGCACAGCTGGCCACAAATTTCCGGACATAGGTTGATAAACCTGGCCACCAATAATCCTGGGAAAGTTTTGCTGTGGTATGGAGATGGCCACCATGGCCACCATCCAAAGAGTCATGGACAGCAGTTACCAATTCTTGACATGTCTTTTCTGGAATATAGAGGTGATTTTTTAAATATAACTTTCCATTAGAAAAGGACCAGTCATGGATGAAGGACTGATTGAACAAGGGGACATCTGTTTCCATTTTCAACAGTGTGTCTTTAACCAAGGGGTTGTCCAGGGTGGAGGCAAGGATTTTGGAGTCTAAGTCAGTCCCGATGAACTGGAAAAGGAAGTCATGAAAGGCTTCATCAGGGAGTAGTTGGACATTGGAGTTATCTTCTGAGGTATCCACTGTGTTCTTGTGGGAGAGAGCATCTGTGGGGGCCATTTTGGTTCCTGAGATGGCAACCCAGTCAAGGTCAAAGTCCTGTAGGAACAATAACCAGCATGCTTGTTGGCAGGATAGTTTCCTTGGTTCCTTGAAGTAGGTGAGGTTTTTGTGATCTGTATGAATGATCACAGGATGGGGCGATCCAAGTAGGTACTATTGCCATTCCTCCAACCCTTGTATGACAGCCAATAGTTCCCTGTCAAAAATGTTGTAATTTCTCTCAGCTGGAGAGAAAGTCTGGGAGAGGTAACCAATGGGTTGTATATCCCCATTCAGGTTTGGTTGCATGAGTACTGCCCCAGAAGTGGTAAGAGAGGCATCAGTCGTGAGTGTGAATGGTCAAGTGGTGTCAGGAAATGCTAGGACAGATCTCTGTGTAAAGACAGTCTTCAGGTTTGAAATGCATCTTCTTGTGGTTTTCCCCATGACCAAGGTGTGGTGCTCTTTGTAAGGTCCAAAAAAGGGCAGGCAAAGTCTGAGAAGGAGGGGATAAACTTCTGATAGAAGTTGCAGAATCTGAGAAAAGACCTGATGTCCTTTACATTGAGTGGAAGAAGCTATTCCACTATGGCCTTGAGTTTCGTGGAGTCCATTCTGACACCGTTCTTGCTGACAACCATTCTAAGGTATTTAACTTCTGGGGCCAAGAAGGTGCACTTCTCCAGTTTGAGGTATATTTTGTGTTGTTGGAAGCACTCTAGGACCTTCCATGTCCTTTCGTCATGTGTTGCTTGATCTGAGGAATGAATGAGAAGGTCATCCATATAAATTACCAGCCATCCTTCTGTGATGTAATCTCCGAAGAGATCATCCATGAATGCCTGGAATGTAGTGGGGGAGTTGCACATTCCGAAGAACATGACGTTGGGCTCAAACAGCCTGAGGGGGGTGAGGAAGGTGGCCTTCCATCAGTCTTCTGGCTTAATCAACATGTTGTTATATCCCCATTGTACATTGAACTTGGTGAAGATCATTGATCCCTTTAATTTGTCAAGGAGATCTGAGATGAGGAGGAGGGGATAGGCATTCTTGATCATGTGTTGATTAAGGTACTGATAGTCTTGACATGGCCAGAGCTTCTTTCCATCCTTCTTTTGGACAAAAAAGAAGGGAAAAGCCTAGGGAGATTTAGATGGCCAAATCTTCCCTGACTTTAGATGTTCTTCAACGAACTCCTTGCATGCTTCTTGTTCCAGTGGGTTCAGCAGGTAAGCCTTGGCTCATTTTGGAATGAACAAGTCTTTTAGCTCTATCCCATGATCATATGGTCTTGATGGTGGTAGGTTTCATCCAGTCTTCTCCTAGAATACATCCTCATAGTCTGCAAATGCCTGAGGTAGTCATACCTCCTTAGGCTGTTCCCTTTGTGCTATTGTGGCAGACAAAGTTGTCTGCTTCACCACAAATTCTGGCATGTCTCCATGTGTGTTGAAAAATGTGGCCCATTGTATGGGGCCCCATTGCCTGAAGCTTTCATAGAGCCCGTCTTTGGTGTACTCAGCTTCATCATGGCCTAGGTATTGGAGCAGATACCACTGCTTGGATACTCCTGGGGGGTTGTAGGCCCCTGAAAATCTATAGGATGATGGCATTATTGTTACCTGTCCTGCCATCCAATTAATCTCAGGGTTGATGGCCCTGAGCCATGGAAGTCCTAGGATGACCTCATCTTTGCTGCTGTTGAGAATCAAGAGGTCCTGCCACTCTTTGATTCCTCCATAATCCATTACGATTGTGGTCTTGTATCTGATGGCTCTGGATTTGTTTGGTGATCCATCCATGTTCCAAGCCCTTACTGGTACCTTGAGCTTGTACACCAGTAGTTTCTTCTCCTTGACTGTCTCTTTTGAAATGAAACAGCCCATTGCCCTGCTATCAATCAATGCATGGATCCTGACAATTTTCCCTGATTTATGCCAGATCAAGATAGGAAGGCGAATAGATTTAGTTCTCGATCCAGACATAAATACAGGTGCTATCATAACAGAAGGAAGTGACATTGGTCCACTCCTTCCTTTAAAAAACGCTGATTGGGGGGGAGATTCATGGCTTCTATGGGTTCCACAGGAGTTGTATTGATGACATTTGCATATTTGTCATCCCATTCTTTGGTGACTTCCTCATGAATTTTCTAGAGTGTTTCTATGGTGCCCATTAGAGGCAAACTGTCCTTGTTCAGTGTCGTGTCATAGGCTGTCTTGAGTGTTCTTAGCACTGTACCCTGGTCACTTCCTTTAGTGACCTGCACCAGGTAATGGTCTAATTCATCAGGGTTGTTGTTGACAGGGGAAGGTGAAGTGGTGGTGGTGGTTACCACTCTGGTGTGGATAACCAGTTGAAAGGGTTTCCTTGCTGGACAATATCCTGGGTATTTCCTTGTTGAACAACCTTGTTGGTTGCAGATGAAACACCTGTTCTCAGCCATTCTCTTGGCTCATTCCATGGGGGACAGTGTAATCTTGTCCATGTCCATGGTGTTGGGATTATGAGCTTTTCCTCCTCCACCATGGACAACTGCGGGGCCTTTCTTCATAGCTGCAATTTGAGCATATGCTCCACTGATCTGGGTGGCAGCAGAATAAATGTCTTTCATCAAAGCATTGTCCTTCCTCATGACTGGATTTTGGATCAGCTATTTTGTGATCCAATCATCCAGCCCCTGGAGGAAGAACTCTATGAGAGCTCCAATATCCTTTATTTCCAACTGCACAGCGAGCAGTGAGAATTGGGACACGTAGTCATTGAAGTGGCCCCAGGCCATCTTTAGATTGGCAAGCTTGGCCCGAGCATTGTTGGCTGAGATGTAGGAAGAGAATGTGGTGAGGAAGGCTGCTCTAATCTTGTCGTATGTCTTGTCTGCTCCAGCAACTGTTACAGACACTCTATTTTTCCCTTCATTTTTCTATTTTTCCTGATTTTATCTGAGTGATTTCGCATTTAGCCCCTACCTTTAACCCCTATCACCCGAACACCTAAATGCTCATCCCTCATGGCGATCCAGACCTTTGCCTCATGGACAAACCAGTGCAGCTTCATGTCCTCCTCATGTTCCACTCTACACCCTCACCTGTGTCTTATCTTCGCTGCCACTTTAATCTCCTTTGCCTCATGCATGTTTCACATTCACCTCATGGCCTTATCTATGACTCATCCTCCTCATGTCTCTCATTACCGCCTGCCTCAAGGCAAGGCAGTACTGATCCATGCCTCCTCCTCATGTTTGTCATAGCTATGCACAGGATATCTCTTAGATCTAGTGTACACAAGTGTAAACCCCTGAGTAGTATATAAAGGCCCAAGTCGCTGCCAGAGGACCTCAGTTTTGTCCTCTTGGTTTTCTCCCATCCTCACTCATATCAGCTGTGATCTTTAGGTCCTAGTGTTCCTAGCACTAGTGCTCCTGTCCAGATACATCATCTCCTAGTGAGCTTGGTGTTTCACCAACCATACTCTTCAAATTTATTTTTGACAAGACACTGACTTCCTTCCCTAGATACTCAATACTGACAATGTCTTCCTCCACCACTTCCACCTTCCTCATCGCCCAAGTCCCTGTCTTGACTAGTGCAAACTACCAGACCTGGGCTCCCAGGGTGAAGGCGTTTCTGCATACCTCTGGGTACTGGCAGAATCTAATGCATATCAACTGCCCAGACAACCTCACCAATCTTGCTCTTACCAAACAGGCCCAGGCATGGGACCTGATCGACAACAAGATCATCAGTCATATCATACTCAAGCTGAATTCAAATCTGGCAAATAAATATAATGCAATCAGTGAGGCCTGTCTCCTCTGGCGGATGCTCAAACAGCAGTTTGCCAAACCCTCCATCGCCTCTGTCTATATGGAGTTTAAAGCGCTGATAGAGATGATGATCCCCATCAACAACCATCCTGCCACTGCCTTCGCCAAGCTCTTCTTGCACTTCACCCACCTAAATGAGTATAACTACTGAATCAACGACAGGGTAAAGGGGATGATAGTTCAAGCCAAACTATCTCCCTATATGGACATCCTGGCACAACTCCTCAATCTGGATGACCCCCAGAACCCTACCATGGCTCCCAAGATCCCCTCCTTGGATGAGCTGGAGCGCATGGCCATAATGGCCTGGCAGCAGCATGTCAATCACCAAAAGGTGAATGATGCTGCTGCCCACAAAATCCGTGCCATCAAGCGGAAGGGTAAGGACCCACAGTTCTTATCCCAACAGCAGTTGTCATAGCCCCAGGTGGGGCAGCCCTCCTCTTCGGGCCAGGGGGAGAGAAAGAAGAAACACCATGGTGGCTGCTCACAAGCTGGCCAGGAGAAGTAGGAGCAGTGCCAAAAGCCTCACTCCCACTCCACGGATGCCACAGTGTCCTTTGCCTTTGCAGCTCATGAGGAGCCCCCCATCATCATCTTGCCTGCATCCTCTGTCCCCTCCTACCCAACGCTGGACCCTCATTGTCTGGCCCATACCCTTGGCATGGCCCACTACGGCCTGCCCACATTCACACAGACAGTTGAGACCGTCAAATTTGCCCATGACCTCAAAGTCACACCAACCATGGAGACAATCCACCACCTTGAGCCTGTTGCAAAATGGGCTTACATCACCCACTCCAGGTCCCCCTACTTCAGGCGGGGCAACCTGGCAGAGGAACTCGAAGTGGAGCCTTACAGCCCCTCCTTGTTCTCTCAGCTCCTGGATGATGCGCCAGCATCTCTACCCTCAGCAGTCACTTCCTTCGTACAAGATGACCCATCAAGTGCAGCAACCAGCTCGCACACCCTCCTTGAGCATCTCGAAGACATCATCCAGGAGGAACGGGCATATGTAGTGGACTCGGAGGACTGTGTGTCCATGGGATCAGAGGTTCCAATCATCAAAGAAGAATTCGAAATGTCCTATGAGGACTACTTCGACCTTCCCAGTGGTGATTGAAACGATCATGCTATCTCTATAGCATTATTGATATCCATATTTATCACTTCAATGACTCTTATGACTATACACGACTATTTATCTAGTCTCAATCCCTATCATACACCCCAAATACCAACTACACGATACTGGCTATTCTAGTAGTCACCACCAAACTCTCTCCTAAGCTACAACTACACGCTACCTCCAATAATACCCATACAATACTCCACAACACCTATTATATACCAACTACCACATGCATCATATAGCTTACCCACCATAGCCATCATCCTACAAATAACCCTGGTCTATGATTAGACATCGTACTCCACAAGGAATAGTCTTGAGCACGACTATAAACCTACTCCGACCTACATGTCCGTAAACTGTATTCCCTATCTAGTATCTGCTGCCAGGCTGCTGTGCACCCAGGCGCTGTATTAGATAACAAGGTTCCCCAATGATACATCTAGATCTGCCTAGATACTCATTGCCCCCACAAGATACTTGACATATCATTACTCCAATGTCTAGACCCCTCTAGCCTCACCTAGACAACACCGCCATACATTGCATTAGACATGCACTCTTCATATACCACATCCTCGGTATCCAGCATATCCAATACTCTATGAACATGCTTGATGCATACCCCATCAGCATTCGACATGCTTTCCTCATAGATGCCATTATAGATTTCATTCTCTATTTAGATACTGGTTTCCCATTCTTGAACCTACCTCATTCCCATCGTTCCTGTAGACATCACATCCTATATGCCTCAGCTACCACACGCTCCATACACTAATATTGGTACACACGTTCATCCTTACCAATATTACCCCCATCTCATTATATCCAATTATTTAGATTAGTATATTTATCTTCAGAAAGGTATCCTCACAGCCACACATTAGATAATCCTTCCTTCAGATTCTACTGCATTCTATACCTGCCTTGAAGTAGTTAGTATATATATAGTACTACATTCCCATGTACATACTTAGCTTTGAAATTGCTCTTCTCTCTCTCACATATTGTCTTAGTTGGCAACACTTGAGATATTGAGTCTAGGATATGCCTTTGATTTAGGTAGTCCCTTTCAGCGATGATGCAGAGTACATCCACTCTCCTTACTCACATCTCACAGAGACTGATGAGCAAATTCCTCATTTGCCACAGTATGTAGATTATATTCTCTCCTCTGTAGTAGATAGTGATGCAATGGACATCTCCAATATATCTACTTTGCACACTCATACCCTGTGTGACTCATGTGAGAAACACAACCATTCAGGTAAAGGAAAAGAGAAAGTGCATGAACATGATGACTCAATGTCAGAAATGTGGCTCCTAGACTCAGGAGCATCGTCCCACTTCACCAGTGACAAGAACGACTTCATTGAATACCAAGAGTTCTCCACCCCTTGTCACACACAAACAGCTAGTGGCAAAGCTCCAATTCTTGGACAAGGTACTGTCTTAGTACAGTATAAAGGCAATGTTGTGCGATTATCACCAACTATCTATATGCCTAACATTACCTTGAAGTTGATCTCCCTGGATACTCTACTCAAAGATCCTTGCTTATCTATCACTAGTCATGACAACCTGATTGACATCAGTGACAAGTGTACTCGAAAGGTACTCATATCTTTTCATCACCACAGATCGGACACCATGTATTGGGCTCGGGCACCAATTGTCCAATCATCGAGTATCGCAAATATTGACATGATCACACTTAACTATGATTTACTCCATTGCCGCCTTGGGCACCCCTCAAAGGATGTACTAAGAGCTGTGTGAAAACACACCAAGGACTGCTCCGATGTGCAGATACCCGCAGCAGAACCTGTCTGCCCTGGCTGTCAGCTAGGAAAACAGGCCAATCACCCATTTCCGTCAAACGAAATGCATGCAACTAAACCATTTGAGCTGATACACTTGGATCTCAAATCTTTTGAGGTCAAATCATATCATCAGCATAAATATGCCATAGTCTTCTATAATGACTATACCTCCATGGGCTGGGCTCAACACCTCTGCTCTAAGGATCAGGCCTTATCAGCCACTAAAGACTTCATCAAGTATGTCTCCATCCAGCATAATATGAAAATAATGGGTTGGATGTCTAATTCAGGGGGAGAATACAAATCAAAAGCCTTTGGGCAATTGATGCATGACCACGGCATTCGTGTCTATGAGTCTGCACAGCATACCCCTCAGCAGAATGGTCGTGCTGAACGATCCATCCGAACCTTGATGGACAAGGCTCAGGCAATGCATCTTTATGCTTGCCTACCTCCTTCTTATTGGGAGTTTGCTTTAATGCATGCAGCACACATTTACAACCGCACTCCCAAATAGGGTTTACAATGGAAAACACTCTATGAACTTTTGTATAAAGTTCCTCCAACTATCTCTCATCTACGTGTCTTCAGATGCGGTGCATATGTCCACCTACCAGTGGATACATGCAGTGGAAAGTTGCAACCTAAATCACAACTAATGGTCTACCTGGGCATCGCCCCTAATAATGACAAGAATTTCTTGTTCATGCGACCAGATAATTCACTGCATGTGTACACCCATGCTATTTTTGATGAGAACCTATTCCCTAAGTGTGACAAGGCTTGGCCTCATAGGCCTATAAGTGACACTCCACATTAACCTCACCCACACAATCCACCAGTGGATCTCCCACATGGTGATGATCATGATGAGGATTTCCCTCATGATGTCCCTCGAGCAAGACAACTGGCTCCTGTGCAAATTCCTTCGCTGGAACCTATACAACCAAACCCCTGTGATCAGCGAGAGCCAACACCCCCAGCTTCGCCTCCACCTCCACCTCCTCCTCGTACTCCTCCTAAATGAGTACCCCAATTAGATGCACCACCTGCCTTGCCCAGAAAGTCTGAGCAAATTCACCAATCTCCTAAATGGCCTGGCAACATCTATGGTGAATGGAGAAATCCTACTCACCAACTAAAGGAGATTGAATGGATTGCTGACTGGAAGAAATCAACCAATCAATCACAGCCTTCTGCCCCCCCAAGGGAACCAACACCACCTCCTGCCCCTATCCCTCACTCGCCCTCTCCTTCGGAAGAGGATGTCGAACGTCTAGTGCAGGAAGGGGGAGACGCATTGGTCTCTTTCCTATGTGCAAAGGCTATTCCTCCTTCAGAGGGATCTAAACCCAACTATCGCAAGTGGTCTTACCATGATATATCACACCTCCCAGATCCTGAGTGAAAGCTTTGGACTGATGCCTGCCAAGATGAACTAAAGATCCTTAATGATCAGAAGGTATTCAAGGTAGTAGATCGACCCACAGACCAAAAGGTCATTAAAAATCGATGGGTCTTTGATGTAAAGACTGATGGCCAAAAGAAAGCCTGGTTAGTAGCGAAAGGATTCTCACAAACTGAAGGTCTTGATTTCGATCAGATCTTTAGCCCAGTAGTGCACTTTGAGACTGTGCGATATATGCTTGCCCTCTCCGCCTTAGAGAACTGGTATATTACTGGTCTCGGTATGTGATCCACCTACTTATATGGCAAACTAGATGAGGAGATCTACATGGAATTTCCAGAAGGATTTGCCCCTCCTCAATACAAAGGCAAATGTTTACACCTACTCCATGCCCTTTATGGGCTTAAACAAGCTGGATTAGCTTGGTGGAAGACTCTAAATGAGTTGATGAAAACATTAGGTTTCGAGTGTCTTCAAACCGATGCTGGCCTATTCCTATATAAACATGGCAACAAAATTGTTCTAGCTATAATCTATGTAGACAATGCCATTTTTTGTGGCCCCTCAAAAGCTTTAATCGATGAACTAAAAGCTGCCTTTATGAAAAGGTTGGAATCCCACGATCTCGGGGAAACACGCGAATTCCTCCAAATGAGAATAACTCGAACGGATCGCCGATTGGAAATCGATCAGTACGATTATCTTGATAAAGTACTTGAGTGATGTGGAATGATCAATGCATGACCAGCTTGTACACCTTTACCTCAGGGATACCAACCCCTGAAGAGTGATGCCCCTATCAATCAGGAACTCCATAGACATTTCCAGACAGTTATAGGTTCACTCCTATACCTCATGCTTGGCACTCACCCTGACATTGCTTATGCAGTCACTCAGATGGCTCAAATGTCCACCAACCTGACACAAGAGCACTTAGATAAAGCTCTCTACATATGTCGCTACCTCATTGGTACTCGTACCTACTCGCTAGTGTATGATGGACAATCTGGAGGCAGTATTACTGCTTGCACCAACTCTGATTGGGGTGCTGATCCAGATACTCGCCATTCCCAAATGGGATTCTTTTTGAAACTGGTGAATGGAGTTTTTCTGTGGAATTCTCACTTACAAAAAAACCACTGCTCTGTCTTCTACTGAAGCAGAATACATGGCTTTGAGCAATTGTACTCGCCAAGTCATATGGATTAAACAAATGTTTGGGGAGATTGGCTACAATCTTAAACCTATTTCTATTTGTGGTGACAATCAAGGTTCTATATTTATGGCCAACAACCCTATTACCAAATGTCGCACAAAGCATATCCCCATTCATTATCACTTTGTCAGAGATGCCATTACTGATCAGCATGTAGAGATTTACTATATTGAAGGGACTGACAATCCTGCCAATATGTTCACTAAGAACCTCGGACATGTCAAGTTCGAGTTGTTTAGATCTCAAATTGGCTTAGACTTCAAACACACCACTAACTGGTCTTAGACGAGTGATGATACAGTGGCTCAAAAAAGTGTCCCAATGTTTGGCTATTTTGCAAAGACTTGACATTTATAAATGAACCAAAAGGTATTAGCCCTAACTCTTGCTGGGTCATTAATAGCCCTAATCCTTGCCCTGAGGAGGAGCCCTTAGTCATGTGATTGGGTTGTCATGGCACTGAGATATAGCCATATTAAAATGATATGTTATTGGGACACTTATTTGACCCTGATATTATCAACTATCATTTAGTAAATAACATAAGGTTTTGATGGATGCTGTGCTTTAACCCTGTTTTATTATGTCACTTACATAGTTCCAAATGATATAAAGAGCAGAGATACCATTCACCTAACTTTACTTCATTATGAAATCCATTCCCTCTGTTAGAGTCAATATTCTTTTTCTCTCTGA
>JBBPSW010000058.1:2201-25638 GCA_038093775.1 Butyriboletus pseudospeciosus | reverse complement strand
GTGCCCGTGTCGGCTTAGCGGCTGCGCACACACTTGCTTCATCTGACACTTCGTTTCCATTTGTATTCGTTTGCCGATGGCTCATCGGTTAGATTTTTGCGATAGGTAATCATTATCCCTGCTCAGAGTCGTGAAACTCGGTCACCGTTGGCTAGGCTCCATACGCCGGGCGGTGGAGTATTGCATCGAAGCGGCTGCGGTCCCTCCTTCGCCCGATGTGCCCCGTCGCGGTGAACCACGCCGGCCGGGCCGTCTAACAATGTGTTCTCATTAGTGCCCTCGGGCGGATGGCGGGTGGGGGCCAGGCGGGCTCGGTGTTGATTCCATTTATCACAGGGGCAATCGAGCAAAGGGCGGGTATTGGGACGTTACAACCCATGTATGTTTTCCCGTTCCTCAGGTTCCTCCTTGTCGGTGTGGATAATGGTTGAAGTGCTGACTGCTATGTTTGCGATCATAGCAGCCTTGTGGGCGATGGTATCGAGGTCAAAGATGCGCTGAGCAGACGCTCGGTTTGTTCGTCTCAGACTCGAGGACCAAACCTGCGGGAAAAGGTTTGCTTTCGTTCACATTGTAAACAGATCTACATGATTCGACTGCCAATATCCAAAACATACATCGTGTTCGAGTCATGATACATCACGACACACTCGAGAGCAACTAGTATGTACAGTAGTCCCCCCATTATTCTGGTTGAACAAGGTTGATCGATCAACAGCAATTCCAGCAAGACGACAGGCAACTCGTTTGAAAGAGTATTACTCGGAAGGGTTATAAGAGCCCACCGGCATGCGTGACATGGCGAGTAACCTTGAGCCGGTTTGAACTGTTTGTGTCGATGTTGGGCAATAGTATCATTTGTCCATAAGATCGCGGCCTACTAATTCCGGGTAAGCTTGCAATTTTAACGGTCAACATCCAACTGAATCAGCGGCGAAGCGCTCAGATCCAGCTTAGAGCATACAATACGGAAGCATTGCATGCTTACTTCGTTGCTGTCTCAAACACTTGTTCCCGTGTTTCATTCGCTACATAGCATGTCTCCTGAGGCATGCCCGTGACTCGCGCTGCCCTCCTGCTTACACTGACCTATTTTGTAAGCTAGCACCAGCAAGGCTGTTTAGGGGGACAGCACCATCATGCCAACCTCGAACGACACGGTTTGTTCCTGGTAAAGCCTAGATGCTCTTCTTGTGGGTCAGTGTCGCAGCTCATCTCAGGATGTGTTTAATTCGGTTCTCGCCAACTATGAGGTCTTGCGTGGTAACAAGGTGAGCGCGTTGCTATACTTTTGTTAACAAGATGATGGGATCATGTGTGACCTACCAATCCACCCGATTTCTCGTTTTGCAGGCAATGCTTCCGATTCGTTCAAACTAGAGTGGGACTTGCACACACAGTATCGAACGAAAACGGCTGGTCGGGGCAGGCT
The DNA here is from genome assembly GCA_038093775.1 of Butyriboletus pseudospeciosus. Classification (NCBI taxonomy): domain Eukaryota; kingdom Fungi; phylum Basidiomycota; class Agaricomycetes; order Boletales; family Boletaceae; genus Butyriboletus; species Butyriboletus pseudospeciosus. The sequence continues at coordinate 24,206 of JBBPSW010000058.1, read as the reverse complement.
TATGGTATGGGGTGTCATGTCATCTCCGCTTGTTGCCACCTTATTTAGCTTCCACACTGGTCCTTCCATGATCCCGTGTGACTGGGTCGCGTGTGCTCTCCATGATGATCCTTCGCTTGAAGCGGCAGGATGATTTGTGTCCACCATGGGCTCATAGGGTCCATGTTACATCTGATGAGGGGTGATTACGTCTAATCTACATGCTGTGCCACCTCCCATTCGCCAGAGTCACATACTCATTTGTGAGTGGGCCCAAACTTTTTACTCTCCGAGCAGGCTAGTTGGTCTAGGCAATCATTCCCAGCAGGAGTTCATGACACACTCCATGCCAATGTAACCCAACCTCAATGCCGTGGCTTTTCTACCCCGAGGAACCGAAAACTCTCCACGCTCTTGTAAGTGATGGAATAACATTGAAATCAACCCCCGCTGAGTCAATATTCGAGCAAGCTCAGCCACAGATGTGTGTATCAGAACTCACATATACGCTGCGAGACGACAGGAGTTCTAGGAATGACCTAATCAAACTCATAAACCAACATGTCATGCACTGGCACGAATCAATGCATCCCATCTTCATTGACTGGACTCTTGCACAATATCCATATGGACAAGTTAAACTTACACTCCACGGCAACAGTAGGCCCGGCCCAGCTGATGCAAACCCTGGTTCTTGTCAGCCTGCCTGATCACCGTCTGCAGCCACTTTTCAACCATCGGAATTCCCCCAGATGACTCGGCAGAATCATGATACTCCTCTGTGCAAGGCGCCTCGGGAGGATAGGTCATAGACAACGTATCAGGCGACCGCAGTAAGGCCTGAGACGAGTCCGGCAGCACTACCTCGCCCTCACGAGGATGGGTAGAGGAAGTCGGTGCCGGTGCCTGCAGCAACATGAACACGAAAGCAAAAGTACAGTGAAGTGAACGCAGACCTCATCATGGTCAAACACGGGTGCAGGCACATTAGTCAGGACCTCGATCGATGGCCCTGTGCATCCATAAAATCAACGTCGAAGAGGAATAACTAAAGTCCTACCTGCAGCAAATCACCATCATTGATCTCCCCTTGGTTCTCTGAGTCGGGCACACTTGGCGTCGTGGGTTGTTCCTTGTGTAGGATTACAGGAATCAGTGTGACCCTTTCCGTGAGAGGATTACAAACCTGCACAGGAGTCGAATTTGACGTGTTGTCGTCCCGGGCCCTCGAGATTGAGGTTTGCTTGTCTTGTGGCCCATCTTGAGGTGTTTCCAAACCAGGTTTTTCTTGAGTTGGTGTCTAAAACGAGGGGAAAGGCGATGAGTACCTTGTTCAACAAGCTGATGCTGTGAATGCACAAATACTTCATGGAACGGACCACACGAGCCCAGGAGGATACCACTGAGATTGCGGATGATGATTTTCCCATGCCATGTTCCAGCGGCAAGATGGCTGCAATCAGCAGAGAGAGCAATTGACCGTAACTTCTGACTGTCCTCGATAACCGGGCCAATCCGAGCAAGTGTTGAAGCATCCCAGAATGAGATGGCATTTGGTGCGAGGCTGGCGAGGAACTTCCCATTGGCAGACAGAGCGATACACGATCGGAAGTCCGAATCATTAGTGTGCGAACTGTAAACCTGCGACTCAGCTATTTGGGACCCAGTGGATGAGTTGAAAGCAATGATTGTATTATTGCCAGATACAGCAAAGATTTGCTGGCCGTTGTTCGGCCATGCAAGGGGGTGGGTGATGTTAACTTCAAATTGGCCAAGATAGTAAGAAGTCGGTTGCCATTGTGACTGTCAAAGATGCGAACTGAGTCACTGCAGACAATGACGATGTGCTCACCATCCGGGGAGAATTTAACTCCTATGTAGCCGCTGCCATGTTGGAGTGGGCCCACCAATCTCTTGCCAATAACCATGTTTCCCAGATACTCGCTGCTTGGTAAGTGCCTGTGGCAAACCTGGCTGAATCTGGGGAGGGAATGCTGATCACCTTGGTCAGGATATCCTTGCAATGCCTGGCAGTTATTGTCAATTCTGAATCAGAGGGGATGTCAATGCCGATTCTGCATTTGAGTCTGCCGAAAAAATCGACGAGAAAGCATGTGCATCCCGTACTATCACATGATTATTGTAGGCATGCATTTATTCTCGGATGAAACCCATGATGATATTAACAGACTTACACGTATACGCAAGATGTCGTAAACGGACGAGGAGAAGACAGACATAACAGCACTTGGTCCCAAATGCCACCTCTAGAAGTCCAGATAATCCTTGCCCGTGCCCCATGTCTGCGCACCAGTGCCTGCCGTTCCATATGGATCCTCGGGTACTGCGCCTTCGACATCTTTGAACGAGAACTCGCGCTTGAACTTCGCTTCCAGAGAGGAGAGGGTGGCGATGAGCTTGGTGCAAGCTTGTTCGAGCACTGCCTGAGGGGTGATTGTGCCATCCGTCTGAATTTTGAGAAGGAAATGGGGGTGGAGTGGGTGTGGAACTCTGTAGCCTGCAAAGAGCACTTGGGGCATCGAGAGCACTTGGCTGTAAATACGTAGATTGACCGAACGGGGATTAAGATACCAACGGGAGAGGACGGGCTAGGAGAGGACAGAGAAGAGCGGTACGTACGCTCGGAGCATGTTACCCAACGTATGATCCTGCTTGACGACTTTGAACGTGGCAGCGTTCGGGATTTTGGTGTCTTCTGTTACTTCGACCCTGGGAGGGCATCAAAACGGCTCACATCATGTGCACAGGACACGCACGGCTTCTCGCCATCTTCGAGAACGTATAGTTCGAATCGATTTGGTGCGTTCATGACGGGGTTTCACCACAAGTTACGCTCTGGGTACACTATGGGGTATCCAGGGTGCTTCGGCTGGGGGATAAAAGCGATCAGCGCGCTATTCTGGAGGATGTAGGACGAGTTCAGAACGAAGATTGTTTTCACGACAGAGTTCATCGACAATAAATATGGGCTCGCGGCCCCATCATGTTCGTTTCCGTTAGGGACGTCCTTACCTTGGGTGGAGGTGTGGCGCAAAGCCGTGAATTTAAACTCCGACAGCTATCGACGCTACACCAGCCAGAAGCGAAGTAGCTCGATCTCGACAACCTCTCAAGGTCAGTTCACGCCTGTTCAACGTCCTTTTCATCCAGAATACTCGACACAAGCGTAGAAGTCGATGGAATGCGTATATGCGTGTCATCGGTTGGGATGGATGGCTGGATGGATTGAACGCTGCCTGGATGAACTCGGGTGGAACGCATGCTAATCGAGACACTCTTTTTTGGGTTTTGTACAGAAAATGCCGACCCACCTCTCAAAGACTCGCAAGCACCGTGGCCATGTCTCTGCCGGTCATGGACGTGTTGGGAAACACCGTAAACACCCTGGAGGTCGTGGTCTCGCTGGTGGTATGCACCACCACCGGTATGTCTTTCTTGTCCGACTTTATGTGATGATGGACCTACTTGGCGTACAGTATCAACTTTGACAAGTACCATCCCGGTTACTTTGGTAAAGTGGGTATGCGCCGATTTCACTTGACACGCAACGCGCAATGGCGGCCTATCATCAATGTCGACAAGTTGTGGACGCTTGTTCCTGAAGAGGAGAAGGAGGGATTGAGGGCAGACTCTGAGGTTGTTCCAGTTATTGACATTCTCCAACATGGATACGGAAAGGTGTTGGGCAACGGAAAGTGAGTTAATTGCGAGTCTGTCAGCCCGAGTCTCGTCCGACGATGCATGCAGACTACCAAAACTACCATTCATCGTGAAAGCACGCTTCGTCTCCCGAAAAGCCGAGTGCGCAACTCATCTGTACTACTTGGGCGTGTACTGACGGCGTTGGCAGGGCGAAAATCAGGGAGGCTGGTGGGGTCGTCTCGCTCGTCGCATAGTCTGGATGTAATTCTGTTTCAAGTTCGTGTGAACTGAGTTTGAACTGTGAGACCGGTTTAAGTTATCTGCCGAGGAGCCGAGTGATAATCTCGAGTCCGAAAGCATCCGATTGGCTGGGTTGGATCCAAATGCGTACACAGCCCGGCCACCGAGAGACGAGTGAAGCGCCGACGTCGAGGATGCCCTCCATCTCGACCTGGTGTGGGTCCTTTTCTTTCTTGTTCCCCCTCCTACTCACATTTCGTTCGTTTCTTCTCTAGACCACAACCAATACTCTACCTGGAATCGCACTCGCCGAATCCAAGCCGCTCCCTTCCTGGCCCGTACCGAAACCAACACGTCCCGTGCGGCCGCTGCAATGGCCCAGAACGGCGCCGTCGTCGTCAACATCGCCCCAGCAGATAATACCAACAAGAAAGAGTCCAAACAACTCTTTGGCCCTGACATCGGTGTTGTCAACAACACCCCAGCATGGGCCAAATCCGTGGGAAAGACCACAGCTGCGGACTCCCTCTCTGCCGATGTCATCAAGAGCTGGATGGCGAAGAGCAAAGAGGTTCGTTATCTCTACCCCCTACCTTTGTTCCCTATCTAACTCCGTCTCAGCCTTCTCAGCCTACCACTACTCTCCAAGCGCTCGTCAACCTCAAGCGTCCCACCCTCCGCTTGGTCCCACTCACTTTCGCACCCGGTGATGACCCTGACCATGCAGACTCTCATCATCATCATGGTTTAGAATTCGAGTACGATTGTGACGCACCAAAGTGCAAAATCGATGTAAACGTGATCCTCCCTGCCGATCACCCTCTTGCCGAAAACGTCGATGCCACGGGCTTCTCCCGCCTCCTCGTCTTCCAGTCCATCGTTGACGGTGGCTTTGGTAAATTCCTTAAATTAGAGGAAGATGCTACCCTGGAATTAGGCAGATTCGAACACTCCGTTCGCCCCGAAGTTCTGGAGCAACCCCCGGCCAACCCGCAGGCCACAGCACCCGCCGTATCAGCCTCCCGAAATGGTCATCAGAGAAAGCGTTTTACAGCCTTGCGCTTCCGCAAACGCTCTGGTGACCGTGCCGCATCTGGTCCCGCCCTGGCCGTCGTCGATGCTGACGTTGCCCATACTTCCGCGGAACCCAACAAGGATAAAGGGCCCGTGGACGACATGCGGGAAGGTGTCAGGGTCATTATCCGCCTGTCCGCCTTGGATGAGGAAGGTATGGATGTGCCCATCGCCAACGAGCAGACCACGTATCTTCACATCGTCCGCTTGGGAACACCTCCTGCCACCGACGAAGAAGACGCCAGACCGTGGGTCGTCAAAGTCATCAAACGCGAGGCAATGGTCAGTGTTTATCATCTACCGTTGCGGACCGTCTTACCTAGTCTTGCAGATTGGCCCGCACACATTCCATCTGCACGAGATCTACGGTCTCGCCGCCCAGTCATCCACCCCACCCCCTCATCCCACTTCCCCCACAACTACGGACACCCACACCTACCCGCCTACCGCCAGTCGTTCTACACCTGCGGCTATTCACGAGGACGAACCTTCATCAGAGTGTTTACTCTGTCTCTCTTCGCCTCGCGAGGTTATCCTCCTTCCGTGCCGTCATCTCGTGGCTTGCAAGGAATGTGCGGTCAACATGGTTGAATTCGGCGCGGGGGGCACCATTGTACACAACGGAGACACCAATGCACGCGCAAGTGCCGCTGCGGATGCCGCTGCCGGAGGCAGTGGCACAGCGAACACGGGTGGTGGGGCCGAGGGCACTAACCCACCGATTGTCCCCCCTTCGAACCCGCGTAGAAAACGCAAGGCTAAGGGGTGGTTCTGTCCTGTTTGCCGACAACGTCAGTATTTTATATTTGATTATTTCAACAAATTTGAATCCAACATGTTTGATTCGATCACCCACAGCTTACACGTCCCTCCTGCGCATTTCTGTGACGCCACTGTCAAAGGACATTTCTGATGACGAGAACCGTGGGTCTGCTTCCATCGACGATCCTGGGAACGACCACGAGCAAGAGAACGACCACGAACACGAGGATGCAGATGGCACTGGTCATCCCGGGCCCGACTCTGCAAACGGTGACCCCCTCACGGCGTCAGGCGGCATGATGAACAGTTTGCGTTCAGGACTCCGTAACCTCACGCTCAGCAGTGCGGCTCGCCCGGAGAACGACACGCTTCCGAGAGATGTCGAACGTGGGCTCGGGTCCGAGGCCAGTGCCGCTTGATTGATAGCACGACACTCCGGACGGACGACTGTGTTTCTTGTATTCCTCTCCCGACTATCGTGCCTGCTATGCCCTGTTGTTCAATCCGTGTACTGTAGTACCACTCGTCGACTCAGCGTGTTGTATTCTTTTTTTCTTTGTTCTGTCAAGTCAACAGACAAGGACCGGATTGTTAACATCCTACTAAATTCCCTTTTCTTCTCCCCCCCCCCCCTCCCCCCTCTTTATGCATGATCTAATTAGAGCGTGCCGGACACTTCTGTGATGATTCAAGTAGTACGTTCGTATTTTGACCTTGTACTGTTGTCTTCTGTCGGATATTTATTGTTTATTGATCAGCCGAGGGCACTCGGGTCATCCGTACACATGTTTGACGTGGTAGAGTACTACCTCCCGAGAACCGCTCTCTACGTGAGAACCTACAGGATATCACGAATGGGGTACATCCAGGACGAGGGACGTGTTGACAAGGTGGGATGTATTTTCGCGCTCACCTCCGTGCAGGTGGTTTCCTCGACTGTTTATTCCTAGGCTGTTACATGTAATACCAATAATTCATATCGTTTGTATATCACAAGACGACCGTCTTTCTCTACCCCATTGTAATAGTACAACTGAATGAAATCCACGCAGGGTGCCAGACTCGCGTGCAGAAACATACACACCCACATCAACCTACAACATCGTTCCCCTCTTCGGTAGCCCCAACCCCTGGCGCTGTTGCTGTTGCTCCAAATAGCCTCCCTGTCCACTCGGACCAGCACCAGGTGGGCTTCGGAGCGTGTCCAAGTTCCATTCCTCCCTCAGCCACCGGCACACCGCCCTAAACGTCGACAACGATCCTTTTTCCTGCACCAACACGATCGCACACGCGTAACCAACCGCCATCGTCTGTTTGCCCAACCCATGCCGAGGAGACATCAACAGGGGAGACATGGCCGTAGATGACAAGCCCGCGGTGGGCACACCAATGCCAATCGACCCACCTGTGCCAGCACCCGCGCTCGGACCATTGGCGCCGATTGTCGGTGCAACAAGCCCTGTCGAACCCACCGAAAACTCAACTCGAAAACGGACATGTTTCTGAACGACCGCGCCAGTGACCCCGTCGACAACCTCGTTAGTTCTACATCGCAATATCGCTGCGGTTCCTGCACCATGACCGTGCATACTGTCAAGGTCCTCGAGTGCGATCGTCACTCCCAATTGCTCGAGAATGCGAACGGTTTCGGCACGCGTCGCGGCGAGGTTGTTTGTTGAGCAAAGTACGTACGTATGTGCTCTCCAGTTGAACAGGTTAGAAAACCACCCTTTGAATTCGCCAACCGGAGAAGATATAATAGACGACATCCCCGGTGGAGTCGGCTGGGTCGGCGAGCCTATCACCGAACGTTTTGCGTTCGAGGTGTTTATATGCAGATCTAGTGGTGGGACTACAAATCCAAAATGGGTCGAACACGTCGTGATACCACACAAGAGCCCGCTCACCCTTGGGTTTCCTATCTCTTTCCCGTTCCTTACCATCTCGCTTCAAGAATTCGACACCGTGAAGACTATTACGAAGCTCCTTCCCGACCCTTCCTCCCGTACGCGGCTTCACAAAGAGTCCGCCAGAGGGATGCATTGAGTCGTTTGCCAGATACGGGTATCTTCCCTCGCCGTTCTCCTTGTTTCCTTGACCCCTTCCAGACTGGTAAGCATCTTCGGGTGAAGTAGGCATGGTAACATGGCGCGTTGGCGCTTGAGAATACCGTGATCGGTCGACTTGGGGTGATGTATCCTCTCGACAAACTTGAATAGTAGGCCGTCCCCCCGGGCTGAACGAATCGTTCCTGTGATAAGTAAACACTGTATCGAGTCGACCGGAAACTCGTGTCGTAGGTTCAATGCCTATCATCGAATCTTGTTCCCCGGAGCGCGGCGAAGTAGGAGTTGACCGTACCTCACTGGGACCCATACGCCGCACCGTGGACATAGGAGTGGCACGAGGGATAGTAGGAGGGAACCATACAGTCGGGACCGTTACGGGCGTCATCCTGGCGACCGGGCCTGGAGCTACAGGAGGAGTTCCAGGAACATGCATTGGCTGGTACATCTGTTGATTATGCGCGTGGTAGTTGTGTGAATCCTGAGCGATCCGTGGAGAGAGCATGGTCACCGTGGACGATCGGGTCCGTGCCAGTTCAGCGTGAGCACTCGGGAGAGCTGTAGTGACAGGTTTGAGGGTCATACTCTTATGGCGGGTTGGAATTTCGGCAACTGGAGATGATACAGGCCGAGGCTTTGGGGCCCGAGGACCAATAGGGGATGGCGTTCGAGATCGAGATACAGAAGTCGGCGAGGAAGCATCCACCACGACAGGATTTGGAGAAGTTGATCGAGAAGGCGGGGGCGGCGCATCGCGGTTTGTGTGTAGCCGTCCGTGACGGATCAAAGTGTCGGGCTCGAGCTTGTTGGATCGCTTCTGAGGTGACTTATATTGCTTCGTGATGATTTTTCCGGATAGATGGACCTGTGCCTCGTCAATATCAAGAATAATACCATGATCCTTGAGTGTTTGTTCCCTGTATTCATGCAAGAGAAAGTAAAAGGCTTTCGCGAGTGTACCCTCTCCCTGGGGACTCAAGAGGTCGGCTTTGATTCCCTCAACGTCGGCGTGCTTGGCCCAGATGACGCACAGGGATTCCAGTAACTCCTCGTCGATGTGGGCTTCGGACGCAAGCGGCTTTGCCAGTTCAGTTACGGAGGGTGCCGGTGCGTAGAGAATTCCGGGGGTCATCTTATTAAACCAGGGGTGTGCCATGATATCGGGGATCTAAGAAGGACTGTGAAGACAAAAGGACGACATTTGCTGTCCTCATACCGTGATTCTTTGGTTGACGTCAACGACGAGCATTCGAGTCAAGAGGTCCCTGGCCAAAGGATCGACGTAGGGGGGGACCTCATACCTACCGGTCTTGACTTTGGCGAGAAGGGTTCGGACGTTCTTGTCATCGAAAGGAAGCCTGCCTGTGAGGAGGGCGTAAAGGATGACGCCACAGCTCCAGATGTCGGTCGCGTTTCCCCTGTATTTCATACCGTTGACGATCTCTGGGCTCGCATAATGAGGACTGCCACAACTGGTTTCAAGTTGAAGAGCGGGAGGTGCGAAGGCGGCCATTCCCCAATCGGCGAGTTTGATCAAGGGAGGGTTGAGGGAATGTATCAATATATTTTCGGGTTTAAGGTCGCGGTGAATGATAGAAAATGTGTGTGCGTAGTTGAGTCCATAGACGATTTGCTTGAAGAATGCCAGTGCATCGAGGGGAGGGAGTCGACCGCGGTTGACGAGGAAATCGAAAAGTTCGCCACCCTCTACGTATTCGAGTACGAGGTAAAGTTCGTTCTCGCCTTCGAAGACGTCGTATATGCGCAGTATGTTGGGATGGTTCATGAGTTTCATCATGATGATCTCCTTGTCGATACCAAGCCGTTGTTTCTCGGATTTCGCGAGGTGGGTAGCCAAGGAAGCGCGGGAGTTCATGAGCGGTTGAAGCGGGAGGATTTTCACCGCGGCGAGTTTACCGGTGCGGCGGTGTTTCGCGATGCGGACCCGTCCACTAGCGCCTTTTCCGACGCATTCACCAATGATCCATTGGCCGATGTATTTTGGGTCCTCGGGAAAATCGAAAGCACCGACGCCAGCGGCGGCCTTTTCCTTTTGCCAGCGAGTTCCCAGGTGGGCGCTGTACTTGATTGGCGGTGCTCTAGGTGGGGTGTCTGTCGGAGATGCCATTAGACTGTGTGTGATCTAGGACGTCGATAGTGATGTTCCCGCAAGAAATGAAAAGGCAAGCGGGCGGGCGGGGAGACGAAGACGAACGAGGTCGCAACTTTGAGATGACTTGGATCGACGCCGGACAAACCCGGTGTGTGTGACTAAGCCGACTCAGCGACGTTCGCGTCGACTTCGACGTCGCCAACGGCGGTCTCGCGAATCTTTGGCGATGATTTGCGTTTTTATCGACGTTGTGTAGCAAGAAAAAGTGTAACGGCGCAATGAATCTATTTTGACGCGGCCGGTTTGGCTGCGGTGGAGTCGGACACTTAACGCTTTTTCTCCGCTCTTCAAGTGCGCTCGTCCATGTGTTTCACCACTGAATATGTCCCCCTCTGAAATCGTCCTCGCTCTCGCTCTCTCAGTTTCGCTAGTCTCTGCCTACTCTTTCACTTTTACAAGTCAACCGCAACAATGCGCCGATCTTTCCCTTCAAATCTCTGGCTCAGGAGAGCCCCCGTATAGCGTCCTGATCATTCCCTATGGTCCCACTCCACTTCCGAACAACGTCGAAGTCCGCACAATCGTATACCAACAGTTCCCTGACAATGAATCAACTTACAGCTTCCAGCTCAAATTCCCTGCCACCTCACAGTTCGTCGCCGTCGTGAGTCACCACTCCCAATGCATTTTATTCGCCCACTCATTCCCTTCTCTCCCAGGTTAGCGATAACTCTGGCTTTGGCTCTGGTGGTACTAGCGTAGCTGCGACCGTGACGAACAGTAGCGACGCGAGCTGCTTCAACGCATCCCAAACCGTGGCTCCTGACTTTCCTTTTAATATCAACCCTCCAAACCAAGTCGTCTCGTGCAGCCCAAGCAGGTTATGGTGGAATACATCTCAAGTACAAGGGTAATCTCACATCCCTCGGCTCTGCGTTGGCATTCACCAGTCTTACCCGTGTCCAGAACAGTAAACTTTCAAGGTGTCATCCCCGGGGGGGAATCATTTTCGATACCATTGGGTGCGATCACAAACGAATCCGGTATGGGGACCGGCTTCCAATGGACGCCTACCGTTCGCCCAGGTTCAACACTCATGGTCGTTTCGGGGGATGCCCGTGGCCTCGGAACAGGAGGTAGTGGTCTGTACACCGTTTCTGCCGGCCTTAATCCGAACAGCTCGTGTATCACGAATACTTCCCCTTCATCTACCGCCGGCCCACCCGCCGGTGGTGCTTATCCTACCAACGCCAGCGGCGGAATGACGAGCGGGAGCAGCGGAAGTAGGTCAGTATCCAAGCAACCTTCATTCAATCAGAACTTGCCATATTTATCTTGATCCCCAGTTCTAACAACACGGGCGCCATAGTCGGTAAGCACGCCCAGCCTGCTCTCGCTCTCACACGCTCATCTTTCGTATCAGGCGGCGTTATCGGTGGGCTTGCGGCGGTCGTCATGCTCGGACTGGTCGCGTTTTACGTTATTCGGCGCAGGATCGTACCAAAATCTCAAAAGGAACAGCCCGTCAATCTCCTACACGGCGATCCTGACGACAACGAACCACCTTCCAATTACCAGCCCCCGCCATATCTGCAGCCCGAACCCTACCTGGTTACGGCACCTACGAGATCATCCTTCTCCCAACAAGAAGACAGTGTTCGTCGGTCTATCGCAGGCTCCGGTTTGCTCTCCGAATCGCTCACCAGCTCGCCACACGGAACGTTGGCACGGCCTCAGTCCGGAGTGACAACGTTCTCAGATCCACGCTCTGTGACGCCAGAACTCGAACTCGGCGTCTTGGCTCAAGGGTCTTCGACAGGCTTGACGAGCTCCCGCAAGTCGGGCATGCCCAGGCAGCTGAGAGCGGTCAACATTATCCAGCATGAAGACGCTGGCCCAAGCAGTGCCCAAGAAGAAGCCACCCAGCTAGAAACGATAGAGATTCCTCCAGCCTACACCAACCTTCGAAAGGAGCCTTGAAGCTTGAAGCGTTGACTCCAATGCGACCCTTTCTTTCGTTCCCATACAAAATCTCTCCACGCACTTTTTTTTTTCAGCGTTTACTCCCTTGGTTATGCGGCCACATTGGCGTTTATTTCGACCGATTCCATTTATATCCCCCGTTGATCCTGTCCCGCCACCATATTTACCCTAAATATCCTTGGAACAGCGCTTTGGCAGGACCATCTCCCACTGATCGACACTTTCCGGACATGCGTACTGTCTTCTTTGTATTACACTCCATCGGACAGATTATCCTTGTGAGAATGATCGAAGTTAATACTGCAGTTCCACACTTGCACAACGTTTCCCTCTCTTTCCACGTTTCAGGATACATTCCACTCGCGCCTAATATTTTTGTTTCATCCATCACTGTGTTACTCGTATGCGTGTACATGACGCATGCTGCGGAGCGCCGGAATTCATAAACGCCTTTTAATGGAGCACCGGGGGCAATCTGACGCGTATACATGCGGCCCAGCCCAAAAGGGGACGTATGACCCCCATCGTGTGCCACGCCGTGGAGTGTCAGACTGTTGCTATCTACGACACTCTGATCTCACGGAGCCATATAACAAGCAAGTGTCTCACCTTGGGGGGAAAAAATCCAACGTCAAACACGTTACACAATACACTGGCGGCCGCAGCAATCATGAAAGGACGTACGGTTCACGACGGAGAGTGTCCAAGCCTGTCTTCGAGCCCTCTCAAGAGCGCGATGCTCGCGTCCGTCATTCGTCTTTGTCCCGCTTGGTACCCCAACCGCGCCACCAGCCGCTTCTCGACCTCACGCGCATGTTGCACGTCGTCCGCGATGACGAACCCCCGCAGCACGTTTGTATGGGCCCCCAAGAGCACATCCGACGGGCGCATACCCTTGGCGGTGGCGCTGCCGTCATCACCCTCAGCATTGCCTTCCCTCCCCCGCTCAACGTCCTCGAGACACTCCAAGATGCGCAAGGCGACGAGCGGATCGTCGTGCTGTGCGTACCCCCGTGCGGTCATGCTCCACTGAGTCATCGAAGGCTCAATGCCCAGATGCGCCATGTCCCGTAAGACGCTTGTGGTCCTCTCAGGATTCTTCCCTGCCCACCAGGACACAAAGGGCGAGAAATGAACTGCGTCGTATGTGTCCGGGGGCAAATGTAAACGTGCCTGAGCGGCTTCTGGAACCTGACGAGAACCAGGACCGTCACACCCCACTTCTTGTTTGCTCCGTCGGACAAGCGTCAGCAAATGGGTGTACAGCTTCTCTTTCTCGGTCTTTGGCGATAGCAAAACGATCGCTTCCCAGACGAGCGCAGTGTGATATGCTGTTGGCCAAAGCTTCTCCTTGACCGGGAAAGGGTGATCCACCCATCTCCCGACACGTTCTTTCCGGGCTTCTTGCCCTCGTGTTCCCCTGGTAAACGATAGCAGCGTTTTTCGCGGGACACCGACGAGGTGGAAATGCTGTGAGAACACGAGGAGGACATGGATGGGTTCCCGCCGTAAGCGGTGATGATACATCTCGGCGAATGCCCAGGTAGATGCTGATTTAGGCGAGTGACGGAATGCAAGAGAGCGGAGAAGTATGAGTGCACGGGTGCGGCCAAGAGCCCGGTAGGAGGTTGCGAAACAGCGCAAGGCATGAACGGATGGCGGAGAAGGTGACCTGAAGGCAATACGTAGAGAGCGAAGACGTGTTGCCAGTACCGCAATGTCAGCAGAGTGTTCTACAGGGACCGTCTTACGCTCAACCCTGACGGGAGGAGTGCTGGTATTCTGCAGAATCCACGAAGGGTACCTAATCCGAATCTGGTCTATCACCGCTTGTCGATCGGGAGCGTGTTTGGCGACAATGTCAAGTGTGAAATCAGAAATATGAAGTCCACGCGAATGTGCCGTCGACATGAGGTTGAGCGCAGCTTTGTCCCTGCCTGCCAGTGCGACCGTTCTAATGGCAAGGCTATACGCACCAGCAAGCAACTCGGACGGTGGAATCTTGCCCTTCTTCGAAAGGTGATCTCGGGCTGCATCCTCTACTTCGCGCAAATACCTCTCCACAACCGACAGCTGAGTATAGCGAGCGAGCGTTGAAAGGACTTGCATGGCTGCCTTTCCAGAATAATATCCCTTCGAGGCGAGCACGATACCGAAACGGTACACGAGCGTGAGATTGAGATGATCCATGGACCAAAAGAGTCTCTGTCGGATATCATGAAACGACTGTGGCTCTTCGTGGCGATCAGGTGCGAGCGACAACCAAGCTTCAAACGCATCCAAGCGCTCCTTGGCAGACCCTCTCGGGCGACGCTCCGTGATCTCGTGTAGGGCTGCACGAAGATAGAGGGCATTGCAAGGGATTGGGATATCATGGGATATCATCTCCTTGCGGAGTGACTCCGCAGCCTGGAAGTCGCCTTTGAGAATGAGGGATGAAAGCGTCTCTGAAGAGCTGAGTGGGGTGAAGTGGTGTGGACCTGCCGTGGCAACGGATGCGTATTCCTCCGACATGGGCTCGAATACGGAGGCGTCCGGGTGTCTTGTGGGATATGGCATCGTCTCGATCTCGAGCGAGGCCGGCGAGGGTGTCTGTAGAGCGATGTTGAGGTGGCTGCGTGCTTGAAGCCATAACCGGGAAGGAAGGAGTTCGAGATGAAGTCTAGCACGAGCTGGTAAGAGCCAGGATGTGTGTCCGACCAGCGATGTCGCCATGAAAAGCGGGCGCGTCGAGGCTGAGTGAAATGCCTATGAAAACTACGGAGCGGGGGGAAGCAACTTGAAAGGTGGCGGTGCTGCCAGACCAACCTGTGTAACGTACGCTAACACAGGCCTCTCGGGGTAGAAGACATCGGTGCTTTGTGTAACGGCGCGCGTACCCTCGCTGAGGTTGTCGGTTGCTCGTCGTTGAACATTTAGTGGCGGCGCTTAAAGGTTTCTTACCCCTAAACTGCACTGGGAACGAGGAAAATGAATCCGCAACCACAAAATAGTATCGCATCGACCGCGCTTCTCGTGTGCTTGACATCTGTCCCACTCCTCCTTTCCGTCTTCTCGTTTTACCCGGAGCTTTTCGTGGCCCACCCGATTCAGCATGTTCTCCTCGGCCTCGCTCCGTGGTGGTTGGCGTACCTCTCGGCGAGGTGGTATATCCGTCTGGCCGAGCAGTCATCTCCGCTGCATCATCCAATAGGATGTCTCGCGCAGTGCTGCGTCTGGGTGTTCCACTGGGTAGTCTCAGTGTATCACGCTTGCTTCGGTGGGTATCACGCGATCCTGGCCGAATTCGCGTATCAAGCATCTTATCTCTTATCTTCCCATGTCAAGTCACAAAGTACACTATGCGGACATACCTGATCACCATATTCTGCGCGGGTAACGCTATCTTCACAGAAAAGTTGTTCCATCACCTTGTCACGATGAGTATCTCAGACACAGCAAACCTCGGTGTCTATGAAAAGGCACGAAAATTTTATGGAAAAGGTAGAATTACTTCGTGCTCGCCGCTATTGACGATTGACACGAGGACAAGGCTTGATCATTTTGGTCAAAATATGGTACTTGGTCGATGCGGGGACTCCCCAACAGCAAAATTGGAATCGGGTCCCCAGGTCCATGTCGTCCAGATCCATGACTATGTGAATATTATTCGCCAGGTAATGTATTTGATAGATCAGACAGTAGAGGACTTATGACCGGTCTAGTTTCTACATGAAACAGTGAGTTGACTGATTTCGAACTGGTCAGATTGGGGCAACCCACTGATGAACAAAACCCTCGACGAAAGACGTTGCGTGGGGCCAATTGTTTCTTGTCCGCTTTTTGGTGCAAACAAGACTGAGAGCTTGTCCTTTGTATATTACTTTTGCTGTAGCACCCACATCAACGCTTCCGGTACACAATTCGGTTTTGGCCTTGTAGTCTTTCATAATCGTGTTACGTTCGAACTTCTCGTTACTGGCTATGCGACCTGCACCAATTTGTATGGGTTCGATCCATTGGTGGGACTCGTAACCAGACCTGAGTCTGCTAGTGGATTTAGATCTTGGACTAGCATGCCAGACCGTTCTCCTACCAAATATCGCGCCATACCAGACTCGCAGGACCAACCCTACCACTCTAACGTCCACGAAGCCAGAGCTGGTGGGCACAATGATCTTTACTCGACAACCGAGTGGATTACTACGGCTGAAGCTCAGCGAACCAAGTGGACGTATTTCCTTCTAGGCTGTACCATTTTGTTACCTTGGAACGGTGATACATCTCGCCAAACTGCTCCTCCTGTTCGTGCTTAGTGACGCTACTCAGCCTTGGTCAATGGAACCTCGTTTTTCTTATCTCGACTGGCTGGCACCTCCTTCTACCCGACCTTCAGCTCGTACTTGTCAAGCGTTTACGCATTGACCAAGTTAGTATGCCAGTTTTACTGCACGATCACCTTGAAACAGGTTTGTAGATCTCACTGGATCGATGATCGGAGCACTCACACTTTAGGATATCACAGTCATCCCCATCCCGCCGCATATTCGTGTCTATCATCGTGGTGACCCTCCTTGTGGCATCTCTATATCTCAGCACGTACATTCGAGGCACACCATCGGCTTTTTTCATATTTGCTCTCTTCAATTCAGCTTCTCTGGCGGTTTCGACTGCCTATCTGTACACAGCTACCTACGCTGGGGCAGCGCTACTTGGCCCATCATTCCTGCAGACCGTGCTATCAGGACAAGCCGCCATCGCGGTTGCTGTCAGTGCTGTCCAGGTCACCAGCTCGGTGCTTTCTCTTTGGGGTTTATCTTCAACATCTGTCTTGATAGAGCTAGTCGGAGCCGATGGTGGTGACAACCAGGCTGAAGAAATAGCTGCGCGAATCTTCTTCGGTGTTTCTGCTATTTTCGTCGGCATCACGTTGGTTGCCTACGTATGGTTGACGAACCAACCTTTCTATAAATTGGTCACCCGCACTCTGGAACAACACCGTGAAGCTGGAGACGCAGATGAACTTAGGAGAATAGTCGTGGACGACTGCAGAAATCCCCAGACAGTGGCTAATTCGCCCGTTTATCGAGTTTTTAAACAGAACTTGATATTTATGTTCTCTATCGCGTATGTATTCGCGGTCACTCTAGTGAGTGCCTGCTTTGATTACCATAATCGCTCTGTAACTGATAGGGCTTTAACCAGGCGGTTTTTCCTGCAACCACATCTCGTGTACAATCCGTGAACACATTCGTCCATCCCTTGCTGTTCACCGCATTCCACTATTTGGTCTTTAACATCGGAGATCTCGCTGGGCGATACAACTGCTCGTTCCCTCCCCTACTTGTCTGGTCCGCCAAGAAGATTCTAGTCATGTCTCTCTCACGCACGCTGTTCATTCCCCTGATCCTCCTTTGTAATATTCATCGACCTGCGACAACCCCAGTCTCCCCAATCATAAATTCTGATATCCTCTTCATGTTCGTACTGCTGACGATGGGATACACAAACGGCTTTGTGTCAACCATAGCTACCCTTGCTGTTTCTTCCCTTGAGCATAATCCCAGGCTGGAGGGGCGCCGCGAAGACGTAGATGTCGCCGCGACACTGGGTGGCACCTTTGCGATCGTCGGTCTTGCTTCTGGGGCACTCTGTAGTTTTGGTGTCCAAGCCATGAGATGATGTTGAAACAGGAATTGTTATATTGGATAGTCACAATACCCGCAATGATACTTTGTGTTATTGGCGTATGGCACAGGGGGACTGATTCACAGCACGAGACAGGCTGTGGCGACGAACTGTTCTTTGCACCTGACAAGCGAGGGGCGAAGCCAGTGGTTCGGGCTGCTTGTCATCCTGTGTGGTGATTGGGAGTTCTGAGCGTGAAGATGTAATGATGTAAAACACATCGTTCATGGGCCCCGGTCGGTTTGGACTCGGACCGCTCGCTTGCAGAACTCGCTGTAACACTGGCACACTGGGGAGTAGAATTGTTGGCCGATCTATCCAACTCTTGGTATCAGCTGTAGCTCTCAAATGAGCTCAAGGAATAGCCAGACGGTCACGGTGCTCACGGTATCCTCCTTAACACTGATAGTTATTCGAGTCAGCCCAGGCTGTATCAAAGACTCATACTGATGTTACGTGATCCCATGACATCAATGAACAGGCATAATCACTGTCCTAGATTTATGCATCAGTGTGGTATGCATCTAATCGCCCGTATCAATGGCTCCTGTCTTCAGTGCCCGTGCCAAAACAACACATCCATCCCGGTAACTTGAACGCGATTGAAACCTTAGCGTCCCCTGCTTCTTCCTGGAGTATTCCGCTCAGAGTCTCACAATGGGGCAAGTTGAAAGAGTGATGCACACCATGACACGGACCCCCGTTGGCACGACCAAGGGTTGAAATCCATTGCTCACTTGTTGCACCTAGCGAAAAGTGAGTTGTCGCAACGCGATTTGTCATCGCGAGAAATACACACAGCACTAGTTGTTGTCGGGTTTGCATGACCTTGCCCGCTAGTGGAGGGGTTCTTGTTTGAATCGACCGCTTCTGTAGCCTTGGTCTCTGCCTCAGGCTGTGACGCAGAATAAACGACGACACTGACAAATAAACCAATGAATCAACAAACCTGTTCTTCCTGTTTTTGTTTTTGAGGTTCCTGTTGGATGGATTTCGCGACCGTTCGCTAACGTGGTTCGTCAGACACATCGCACACCGTTCAATTATCGAAGAAGAGAACGCTCACTAGCCTACGTTGAGCTGCAACTATTCTGGAAGGTCCTTTGTTTGCAGTATTCCCTCTTGCCTGTGAGTTGGAGCGAGATCGGGGATTGGCAGGTCGGACGGGTTCTCTCGAAAATCGCTTTGGCTGACGCGATCCCTGGTTTATGTCACCTCTCCTGATTACCATCAGCAGCCACCTTTTAACCATCGGAATGCTCCCAGACGACTCGGGAGTATCATGATGGTCCTCTGCACAAGGTGCCTCGGGAGGGTAGGCCACAGGCAGAGTGTCTGACAACTGCGATAAGGGCTGGGATGGGTCTGGCAGTGTTACCTCGCCTTCAAGTTTGGGAAGATGGATAGAGGAAGCCAGAGACAGCGCCTATAGAAACGTGAACACGAAAGCAAAAAGCACGACGAAATGAACACGGGCCTCATCGTAGTCAAACAGGGGTGCAGGTACACCACTCGGCATCTCGGCCTTATGCAGCCATGAAAAACAACGTCGAAGAGGAATAACTAAAGTCCTACCTGCAGCAAATCACCATCATTGATCTCCCCTTGGTTCTCTGAGTCGAGCACACTTGGCGTCGTGGGTTGTTCCTTGTGTAGGAATACAGGAGTCAGCGTGACCCTTTCCGTGAGAGGATTACGAACCCGTACAGGAATCGAATTTGGCATGTCGTCGTCCCGAACCCTCGAGATTGAGGTTTGCTTGTCTTGTGGCCCGTCTTGAGGTGTTTCCAAATCAGGTTTTTCTTGAGTTGGTGTCTAAAACGAGGGAAAAGGCGATGAGTATTCCATTCAACAAGCTGATGCTGTGGATGCACAAATACTTCATGGAACGGACCACACGAGTCCGGGAGGATACCACTGAGATTGCGGATGATGATTTTCCCATGCCATGTTCCAGTGGCAAGATGGCTGCAATCAGCAGAAAGAGCAATTGACCGTAACTTCTGACTGTCCTCAATAACCGGGCCAATCCGAGCAAGTGTTGAAGCATCCCAGAATGAGATGGCATTTGGTGCGAGGCTGGCGAGGAACTTCCCATTGGCAGACAGAGCGATACACGATCGGAAGTCCGAATCATTAGTGTGCGAACTGTAAACCTGCGACTCAGCTATTTGGGACCCAGTGGATGAGTTGAAAGCAATGATTGTATTATTGCCAGATACAGCAAAGATTTGCTGGCCGTTGTTCGACCATGCAAGGGGAGTGAGCGCGGCTGATGTTAACTTCAAATTGGCCGGGATAGTAACAAGTTGGTTGCCATTGTGACTGTCGAAGATGCGAATTGAGTCCCTGCAGGCAATGGCGATGTGCTCGCCATCCGGGGAGAATTTAACTCCTATGTAGCCGCTGCCATGTTGGAGTGGGCCCACCAATCTCTTGCCAGTGACCATGTTCCAGATACTCGCTGCTTGGTAAGTGCCTGTGGCAAACCTGGCTGAATCTGGGGAGACGTCAAGTGCATTCACGGGAGTATTTGAACCCTCGACGTTGGTGGTCTTTTCCTGGATTTTTTCGTCCCATACGCTTGCCCCCTCCTTGGTCCCACATACTACCCACTTGCAATTCCTCGACACAGAAACCGCCCACACATCGTCTTCCGATTGCTGCCCCACTTCTTTACCATCTGCCAGTCGCCATCGTCGAATTCCATCGCGGCCCCCGCTCAGTATATGCATTCCATCAGGGTGGAAAGCGACTGCCCACACATGATCAGTGCGACCAGTGTCAAGCACTGTTGTATGGTCTGGCTGAATTGTCAGCGTTTGATACAACCACTCTTGAGAACTGCTACCCACTGTCCTTCGTTAATGACATCTTCCCAAATGACGCACGCTCGCAGATTTCGCGGTGTCAAGAAAATGTGTTGAGGTTGACTGGTAGTTGAAGAGGGTTGTATGCGGCGCCTCATGCTACTGGCGCTTATTCTTATTCATCATGATACGATAGTGTTCCGGGTAGGGTACGATGTAAAAGTCGATTGTTTTAAATAGCTTGCTTAAACACCAGTTATTAATTGTTAATTACTGCTGTGAAAAAGTAGACCTAGTTTTCGCCTGTTAGAAATTGTGAACAAAGGTACAGCAGCCTGGGAACGGTTGCAAATCTTCGATATGGCAAAATTGTGTATCCCCCCATACACTGGCTTCCCACCATCATCCGCACTTCCGCCGCTTGTGGCCCATTAAACGCCCTACGCTACTACGCTGTTCCCAGCACCCGAGTCAATCACCCCTGGGGAATTCCCAGGCTTCCTCACATACCTCCGCACCCTGTTGCAGCACCTACCAGATACAGTGCCTCTCAGTATTCCATCTGCATCCAAATATGATAATTTTTTATCCTTTGCACTGGACTATGACCTCACAGGGAGTGAAATAGGAGCATTGAATGAACAACTTGTTATGACTAGGGGTGACCTAGGTGTGAACTCGAAGAGTTGACTTGTCAACAAGATAACTGACAGGGCTTGACAGGGACACTGTTGTAGGCACAGAGGTAGTCAAATGCTACACACAGACCCAAAGTCTAATGCTTGGGTTGTAGGCAGAGAGTATCTGGTCTAAAGTGAGACAAGAACTTACAGAGGTCCAAAGGCACAGAGTATGGGTTAGATTGAGTAGGTCTAACTTAGGGTACATGTAGAGAGACTACTGCATTTATATAGAGAGACAATGGAAGCCTGTGGAATGTAATGGAATGAGAATAAGTAAGAAATGAAGGTCATGGAAGGCCATGGGGGCAGAAGGAAGAATAGAAGGCCTACTCAAGAGTGAATAGCACAAAGGGAGTGATGGAAACAGTAGGTGACCAAGTGGGTCTTGATGGCTAGGTCATAGGGCAAAAATGGGAGGAGCCAAAGGGTTTGCATAAGCAAAGATGGGGCAACTGATGTAAGGAAAAGAAGAAATTGTAATGCTACCCCCCAGTTAACATCAAAACACCATTGAAGATCAATTCAAGCTGTGGTACTCACTGCAGGGGGAGCCTGTGATGTTTCTGTTGGCTTTATCACTGTATACTTCAGCATCTGAATTGACACACTTGAGATGTTCCTTGAGAATAGGATGGGAGGGGTGACAGGGGCATGGAGTGTGTGGTGTGGTGTGGTGTGGTGGAGGGTTGGGGAGGAGGGCACAGGCACTGGTAGGACTGGAGAGGGTGATGGGGAACAATGGGAGAATTGTGGGGAGGTTGATTGACTGAAGGACAGGAAAGGTGAATTGAGGCGATGATGTAATGGAGAATGATTCTGAGGGTGTCCAGGGGCCCACCTGAGACATTGAGGGCATTGATAGACTAGACACACTGTGTTACATTCCTGATGTAACCCTGATGTGTACTGTATACTTCCAAGCAAGAGGATGGCCTTGCTGAAATATGACCCCCCTGTATTGATCT
>JBBPSW010000053.1:0-26216 GCA_038093775.1 Butyriboletus pseudospeciosus | reverse complement strand
ACGTTGACTGCATTATGTGGCCGTTGGAAGGACTCAGGACTCGGAGACGTGAAGTGCTATGGAGCGCTGAGGAATATTCAAGCTATGGTCAAGTTCTGCGGATGGTTATCACTTGTGGGCTACTGAGTAGCAGAAACTGCATGCCAGGCCGATGCAGGCGCCGCATATAACGATCCCAAGGCGCTTATGATATGGCTGCAGTTGCTGTACAGCGCTTAGCGCTACTAGGGAGGTTTTCACAGGCGTTAAGATAAAAGACTTAACTCGGGGCATGCACAGCGTCCGTTCTGTACGCGTGTGGATGTAATACGATACTTTTGGTAGTTAACCCCGGTATTAGTAGGCCCCGCTGGCAATCACCACTCTCCAGCCGAGTCGCAGCCTTCCCGTTCTGGAATCACTGGTTTCGACCAGGTCTAAAAAAGCTGGTAATTATTTGGTAATGCCGCGCATCTCCTGTTTTGTGTGCTTCAGGTAAATTTCTATAATTAGTTCCGCACAGACTTCAGGCTCGCTAGTCAGGGAGCCGACAACTTTAAAAATGATAACAGGGCACTGCAACCACATTCTAGCTCGCTTCACGAGATTGCACTTCCTGTGGTTGCAATAGCCTGCTGTCAAGACAGACGGAACGGGTCAACTCAACCTTAGCTACTCGAGCACATTTTCCACTCCACAGCATCCTTCGACATCGTTCCAGCGTCAAACCTTCAGGTCCCATAATATGCAGCCGGGGTGTGTGTCATCTGGTTATTCCCTTCATTTTCACCTACGTTTCTGTAGCGAGACAGATATACCTCTACAAGTTGATCTCATTGATGCACCAGATCTCACCGACGCGCTTCAGCAGTATCAGAAACGGATTGTTGGACATGGTTCTTTCGGCATCGTGTATCATTGCTATGGTACACGGAGTGGAGAGGTTAGCGTGTTCGCACTTACACTTTGTCCAAGGGTTTACTTATGATCCCTGTGTTCAGGCCGCAGTTAAGGCTATCACCTTCCCTCTTGGCCTCGACCACGAGGGAAAGGATGTGTTCATGCGAGTGAGTTGACAATTTTCTGCAGTACGTTTTTCTGAGTTTTTTTGACTCTAGAAAATGAGACGCGAGCTCGGAATATGGAGAAGATTAGACCACCCCAACATTGTCCTGTTCCTGGGCACGGCACGCGGCGAAGACTTCGGATCTGACCATCTTTGCATGGTTTCGATGTGGATGCCACATGGGACGCTCATCGAGTATGTCAAGCAACGTGGATCTATGCTTTCGCTTCCTAATCGTATTCAGCTTGTGAGTATGCGTCATTTTGTGATCCTCACTCAGTTTACGACTGGTCGCTCGATATCACAGATCAAAGGGTCAGCTGCCGGACTAGAGTACCGTATGATTACGAGCTCTAGTTTTTGTGGCTATTATATGACATTCTCCTGTAGTGCATTCGAATGGTCTCATTCATGGAGATTTCCACCCCGTGGGTTGTATCACGTCGTCACGTTGATCCGTCTGATTTGTTATTCCGCAGGGCAATATTTTGATTGATGAGAAACACAACGCGTGCCTCACCGACTTCGGTTTCTCTCAAACATTCAGCCCAGAGCAGGATCAGCTGTTTTACCTCTGGATTGATTCCATTCGTCCTGGCGCGGTGATGTGGGCTGCACCAGAGCTGGTGTATCCAGACCTATATTCGGATCTCGAGAATGGAGTCACGCTTAACAGCAACATTTACTCTTTTGGTAGCATTGCCCTCTTCGTATGTTGTCTTTGGTTAATATTCTGCTTCTGTCCTTAACTTCTGAATTGGACATGCAGACCCTTTCAGGGAACTTTCCTTGGCAGAATAGAGCCGATGCTGAAAATAAATTAAGGGAATTCCAGAATCCCCCACGCCCAGCGTGGCCTGCTTATATTCCGGACGGTATTTGGAACTTCCTTGAGCAATGTTGGTCTCCACGACTACCGAAAAATCGTCCAACGGCGCGGGAGGTATTGTTGTTCTCCAGAGACAAATTAGAGCAGTTGCTACTGCCAAAGTGCGTTACCATCATGATGTTCTTGCTCACTTCTGACTCTCGATTGAAGTACCGCACCTGATATCAATGTCGTGCTATTCGGTGCTCTCGGGTGCGGGAAGAGCTCCATCGTCAATCTTCTTGCCGGGGAGCCAGTCGCACACGTGTCCGCGGACGTGGAGCCTTGCACAAGGCGACCCCAGTGGTACCAGATATCCATCGGTGAAAGGCGACTACGATTATGGGACACGATGGGATTCTGCCTTGCCGATAGAGGAGACGACAGTCATCTTTTACCTTTCGAACAAGCACACGCGGTTTTGCGAAATCTCCCTGATGGCGTCAACCTTATTCTCCTCTGTGCACGCAAGGACCGAATCTTCACTTCGCTTGGTAGTCTCTACTGGTTGATCAACGATTTCTTTTACGGTGGTCGTGCTCCAATAGCATTCGTCGCAACCCACCCAGACATGCCCGATGAACGGTGGTGGGAACGTAATCAAGACATCATCACCCAAAGGACTGGTATCCCAGTTCAATCTATTCCCCATGTATGCGTATCCGCGGTTCAGGCTGGCGGTGACCAGTCCAAAAAAGTACTCAAAGAATTCTTGCAGACTTACGCCACTGCTACTACCCCGATGTCACCTTGTCTTGATCTTTCGTCTCATACGACCGCCTCCGTAAACCTTAATACCCACTGCGGATTGAGCTGTCCTGAGGCTACAGCACTTGTAGAAAAGCTCAGCAGACCACCGCGCCCCTTCAATGTTGTCTTTTTTGGAGAGATAGGAGTCGGAAAGAGCTCGGTCATCAATCTCATTGTTGGGCATCCCACAGCCAAAGTCAGTTCAGGGCCGGACGCCTGCACGCTGGATACCTGTGCATACACGATCAGCACGGGAATGCAGCAATTCCAGGTTTGGGACACCGTAGGTTTCGACCCAGAATCCATGGGGCACGATGTTCCCGATACTCAGGCTGTAAGGAACGCAACCCAGTTGATTCGTTCCTTGTCTCGTGGGGACGGTATTGACTTAATCGTCTTCGTCAAGACATGCGGCCAGCTCACCCCATCGGAACTCAACTGTTACAGGTTATTCGAGGAGGTTCTTTGCGAAGGGAAAGTCCCAGCTGCGCTTGTTGTCAACCACCTCGAATCGCACAGCCCGATGGAGAAATGGTGGGAAGTGAACGGAAATGATCTCGTCAAGTCCATGGGTGGGCTGGTGATCGGTCATGCGTGCATCACGTCGCTAGCGAGCCACGATCCAGACGGCATTCAGCTCGACAGAAAACTGTTGGAATCTAGACTCTCTGTTCAAGCCATGCTCGAGGATTGCGTCTCTTCTCACGGTCCACCTGCATCACTCGAAGGAATCTTGGCCAAACTGTCTCTGAAGACAACCGGGAGATGGGTAATGCGCAAAATGAAGATGACTACCGAGGACCAGGACCTTGGAGATTGATTAGGGAACAGGCCGAGGGGACTCGTTGGTTTCAAGGTTGTATTGTTATTTTGCGGCTATTGATATATTATTTCCCTCGATGCACATGCGTGCCCCGTATAAGTCGCGACGAAACCCTTGCTTGCTTACAGTCCAGCGGCAAACTGATCGCTGACCGTCGTATGCAGAGCCAATGTGTCAGCATGCACTACCGCAGAAGGTCACATGTTACCCCCCACGAGATGGCATACCCTGAATCGAGGGAGACTACTAACTCATCCACAGAAATATCGAATGATAATACGATACGAGCTGAGGTACAAACCAATATGTTTTCTGGTAGAGAATGAGATTCCTGTGTTTCGCTTTATATCACGGGTACATTGACGGAGTGAGTGGGCATATAACCGCGTACTACTGAGAAATCAGTGAGGAAAAGATGGATTCTGATACAAATGATTGGTGTTGATACCTAGAGGGAAACCTACAAAGTTCCGATCGACAGGTGATAAGGATTGGATACTACATCTAAAAGAGTCCGTGAGTCCAAGAGGTGTGGAAGAAACGCTACAGTAGTGTAAGGTTCGTGTCCAAAGTGGCGGTGCTACTGTATACAAACATGTTGGTCGTGCCAGTACAACACTGGAAAAAGCTGTTAAATGAATGTATTTCTGCTAACATCCTTGTACAGCATTTCGAAGACCCCCTAGGCTGCGGGCATGCACAGGAATTGTCGCTCATTTGGGCATGCAGTGGCGGGACCATTTATGCAGATTTACCGTGAAAGCGAGGGAAGCGACGGGATAACCCGGCCGAAGTAATCGCTTCCACCTCCGTGGAATCTGCAGATTTGACCTCCCCGCGTTCGATGCACAGCCTTTCGATCATCTCACTTAACTTTGCTTCTCCGTTAGCCTTGATGCCAAACGCGCTGGGGAGGGGAATGAGGTGTGCTTGGATGTTGCTGTGACGTGAGGCGATGTCAGCCCAGCACCTCCGAGCGACTTCTTCATCATCGCAGCCCCGCAGTATGACGATCACGGGACATATCTGTCCATCCGCAATGCCATAGAACGTCCTCAGGGCATCAATGTCTGTTGGGGAGAGATGGGGACTGGGCGGTGCAGATGTGTAGAAGATGAGTAAGCCTGCATCTGCGCCTCCGATGTCCTCCAACGTTACAGTTGTGGGCGACCGCAGGGCATGCTTGTTGATCCGGACAAACTCGTACTGCCCATCACCTATGCGAGCTGTACATCTCTCCCATACAGCGGTAATTCCCGGCAAAAACTCGACGGGAATGTCTTCGGCCATGTCATAGATGATGACCTTCCGTGTAGTTGGGGTATTTCCAGGTTTACCCGTAGAAGACGTCCTGCAAAGGAAAGTGCGGGAGACGGGTAAGACGCGCGATATGAACGACGGGTCGATCTTCCACGCTGGAAGCCTGGAGTACGTAACCACGAGCTGGCGCAGACGTCTCTGCGAATCAGATCGTCGCTCTTGTATGGCACGAGCCCCGACGTCGAGGGTTGTCACGCACACATGTGCATCGAACCGCATCCCGGACTGCCGCAACACCTCCTCGTTTTCAGCCCACCATGTCTCCATCTCCCCCCGCTGGTGCTCCAACCCGGTGACGACCAACGCTATAGGCACCTTCTTTCGACATACGGTGGCATAAAATAGGTCGTAGTTGCGCTGGTATGTGTTCCTGAACCTGCTGGCACGAATGCAGTAGACGACTAGGTGCATGCCTCCCGAATCGGCCAGCTTCCGGAGCAACGTGGTTAGATTACTCTCCGCCAGGGCAGCAGGAACCTTCCCCTTAAATCCTTCGTCCAGTCCCGTAGTGTCCCAGAGGGTGTACGACATTCCGTTCAACCCAACAATGTGCCGTTGATGCTGGAACGCATGCCCGAATGTGTCATTGGGGGTGAGCGCGAGCTCCCGACCGGCAATGAGGTTGACGATGGACGACTTTCCGGCGCCGGTTTCACCGTAGATGACGATGTTCGGAACATGGACATGGACGATGTGCTACAGAGAGAGCGCTGAGTAGCCGAAGAGAACAAAGAGCCATTCAACCCTTACTTCTCCCCGTTGTTCTGCGATTGAAGTATGTTTAGTGGAGGCCCCTGGGCGTACAGAGCGATTGAAAGCACCTGGGGCGGCAATATGACTGTGTTGTGGACGTTGGGTGTTCAGTTTCGCTAGACTTCGAAACTCCTTCATAACTACGTCAGGTTTGAGAACCGACGACACCTACTTGTCCCTTGCCTGCCAGTGTGGCATGCTTCGGATGTAAATGAAGGTGTTGACACCCAGGGTGCGTGATCCAGAAACGTCACGAGGGTCGAAATCGAAAAAGAGAGTAGTAGTCCGGAGTCTAATAGATCCCCTGAAAGAGCGGCAGAGAAACGAAAGTCGGGGTAAGAGCCCGCAGTTGTCTAAGATAAATCTGCCTTTTATCGTCCAGAGGCCGTCAGGGTAAGGGCTCTCCTCAGTGAGGAAGAACAATTGAGCATCCCGGTTTGGCGTAGCAGCTTTTTTTATTGTTCTGTAACGCCTCGCGGCTGGCCTGCACACATATAACCCTTCGCCTTCCGTACGTCACTTTGTTCGTGCCTACAGCGGCAGTCACCCCCGGCATGTCGGTTAGTCATCCTATCAGTATCCCAACCCTACCTATCGCCACTGTGGCGACTCGAGCCTGAAGGGTCCTGTGCTATCCACCGACGTCGCCATACGTGGCAAGGATTCGCGGACGCTTCAGCTCAGCCCTCGCCACAATGTCGTCATCCGCGAAGTTGACTAGAAGGTCATCGAAATTGACTTTGAAGTACGCCTACATTCTGCTACTGAGGTGTGGAACAATGGGATGGCCACAGATTGGGCTCATACCGTCGACTCTTGGATGATGACTTCGTGATTTGCTCGATCAAACTCGTCAATTCTTCTGCGTCGCGAGCCTGAGTTGCTTCGTGGATTATGCTTCAGGGAAGTGTATGAGAGGCATGGTCTGAATCATGCGACACGCGCAGCCCACTATCCTGATCGCGCTGTTCATAGTCTTGCCAGGCTTCATCGTACCGTGCACACGCACTTGCCGGATGGGATGTGATGGATTTCTTCCTCCGTGGCCAAATACCTGCAAACAGCCAAGTCATCGTGACTTGGTACTGAGCAGTTCGGGCGGAACGGCGGTGCGCCCTGGAGCAACCCAACGACGGAAGGGCAACCCCAGGCTACTCGTAGGACGGCAACTGACCCGCAGTGATCCCTGATGTTCATATCTTACTTCCTCGTTCTTTTTTCTTCTCATTCCATAGTTGTGTCTTCATTTTGTATTGAGACTGCTCCAACGAGGCACTGCAGCCGTTTATAGACGGCGTGGAATTTGCCAGTACATGATTCTCGATCGGGTTTTTAGCCAACCGGGACACAACGATTTGATGCGGAAATCAAACAAGCGATAAGTGGAATGACTGGAAGTGAACGTATGGTACTTGTTTGTCGCCATCGAGATATCGACAATTCATTAGACATCGCAACCGTCATTATGCAATACCATTTGAAGTGTTCCTTTGGCTTCGTGGCTCGACTCTCAAGCCTCACTGGGGAGATCGCATATTAGCTCGGTGACGTTAAACTTTCGAAAGACTACTTAGAAATAGGGTGTACTCGAAAGACAAACAGACGCGTTATAAGCTTGTCTATTTATCTATGCCTTGATGTTGAGCAGGACCATCCCCCAGACTTTCCAGCTCCAGGCCTCTTCTCGCCGCCGGCTAATTCCGACGTAGCACCGCATGGGAACGAAAGGATATTGCGAGCGTAATGATGTTATGAGGCTGAATTGCAATGGGATGGATTCTGATGGTATGTCATACCGATCTAACCTTATGTGGTTCCTTCGTATGGAAGAAACGATCGCTTTCGATTTTACAGAGGAATAACTCCACAATGCCTTGATTCGGAAGTTGTAAAAAAAAGCATATGGAGTTGACGACAAGGTTTGTGGTGTACTGGTTATCGTTATTGGTCTGGCTAAATTTGTTCTTTCCGGCATGCGGCTTGAATGCGCAGTATACGACAGAATCTCAGGCTGTAGAGGTGCACACGCTACAATCACTGCCAGTGCAGTTAGCAGTTTTGCGCCTCCTTCAGAAGTGCTATGTATAGCATCAAGGCAGTGCGTACGTTATCTCTTCACAGGACTTAGATCTCGCTGGAAATACTTCATGTATTAATGTTTCGAAGCGATAATAAGTATATCTTGGCAGCTTAGCTGTGAGCCATACATCTCAGCAATTTGTGGGGTTCAGAGGAGCACCCATCCAATCAATCGCCAGTACCTGGGCGAGCACACAACGTGAGTCTCAAGGACCCTCGTTCACTTGGAACGGTAGGTGGAATTAGTTCTGAAGACCTTTGCTTCCGGTCGCAGGAACTAGCTCCGTCTTGCGCTTCCACCACCATTTTCGCGTGTTACTGCGGTCTCGCTAGTCCCTCTCCAACAGGCACACCGACTTAAGCAACATGTTATTTCTCAGGCATGTCTGTGGGAATAGCAGAGAGAGAGAGAAACGATCAACGCCGCAGGTAAGGAACCAAATGCGAATTCCTCGGATGGTGTTGAGCTGACAAAGGCGACGAACAGCCGTCCCGTCCCATCGTTGACGCCTTCACAGAATATATCAATAATGAAATACCCACCCGCTTCATTGACACGTCAAAGCTACAATTCGTGTCACGGGAGGACGTCCTTCGCATCTTCAAGGACGAGGTAGTAAAAGTTACTGAAGAGCAGATCCGAGAACGGATGTCCCAGAGCGATCCCTTGGCTACGTATCAGGCTAAGCGCGAGACCGTTCTCAAACAGATTATCCAAGAAATCGTGAAATATGACATACTATCTCACCGCCGGGAGGAGATCGCTGGTGAACCCACTTATCAGAATATTCGCGCCAGAAAGTGGTACTCTCCCACGCACAAATTCAAGTCCAGTAAAGTGGTACGGTTCTGTAAGACATCTTGCAGGCTGGGACGCAAGCTGGTCTGGGTCGATCCTTGCTGTATAGATCAAACGAACACGGCCGAGCTCAGCGAGGCTGCCCAAGCGACGTACAAGTGGTACGCAAACTCGTATCTCTGTGTTGTCTACCTTGCAGAGTCTGCGTCGTATGAGGATTGGGTCCGTGAGCGGTGGTTTACACAGGGTTGGACCCTCCAGGAGCTCCTAGCTCCTAGACGAATCAAGTTTTACAACAAGCACTGGCAGCCCTTCAACCCTCTCCGGACCGACGACGATAGACAACACGACGATATAGCTCGCCATCTCAGGAATGTCACCGGCATTTGCAAAAACGTGCTCACCGCTGACAACAGCCATGGAGTCCAAGGGTGTACTTTTTGGGAGGTCATTTCCTGGGCATCGAGGCGACAGACCACACGCATTGAAGATAGCGCGTACTGTCTTGTTGGGTTGTTGCGTGTCGACCTTTCAATCGATTATGGGGAGGGCCGGCAGGCATTCTCGCGCCTCGTCGAAACTATTGTGGCAAGGAACCCAAGTTGGGACGTTTTTGCATGGTGCGGAAAACCTTCCGCAAACCATTTTGCTCTCCCTTTGTCTCCTGCATCATACCCCGGTTTCGAGGCTCATATGGCGGAGGGTAGGGCCGGGATGCAAGGGCTCAAAATCACTCCAAACGAGTTATCTCTGAGATCGTTGCCTCCTATTCCGATGGAGCTCTGCTCAGTCGCAAATCCAGATGGGTCCGGAAGCCCATTACATGCTACCCTGAAACAACGATCGGACACAGAAAGTTCCTTGGGAAGATACGGAAACCTCGTTGTCGAATGCGGCGCGGGGCGCCTTGAAATTATTCGTTGCGCCCGACAAGTCTCGGCATGCATAATCAACCACCACGCCGCGGGGAGTCGCAAGGAAGGGAAATTGGTCGTTGGGGCGGATTATATCTGCTTTCTCCTCTACTCGGAGAACGGAGGAGACGATGAAACCTCATGGATAAAGCTCAGCACCGATAACCTTTTACGGATATCCTGTGTAGGGATGCCTGATACAACTGGTAGTGATCGGGAACCAGTTCTCAAGGAAACAGAATCGGCTAGTATGGCTGGACAAGAAATCTTCGCCTTGTCACTTGTAACGACTTCCATACGATCCCCTACACCGAAATAACGGCTTGGCCTATGCTTCATGATACCAACCTGGTTGTCGAATTGTCGCGCAGGGTGTAGCAGGTGTTCTCTTCCGTATTTTCTCGTCGTGTAACAGCTCTCTGCTTCATTTCGTTTACGATACAAGTATCAGTGTGCGACTGGCTGCCATGTAGTCGGTCATCACCAGAAATGGACTATTGTTATGATACTACGGCGCTGCATGCCCCAGTAGAAATGACACTGAGTGCAGTTGACTCTTTTGATGCTATGCATCGGCGAGCCGCAAGTACTTGTGCCCTCTCCCAGCCAAAATGCACTTTAAATACATAATAAATCTCATAGTGCGTCAGGACATGAATGGCGTTTGACGTGTGCTTGTACACTCGCATCCGGGTCCGGGTCTGCAAGCGAAATGACAGAGGATATCATGTGAAATGGAAAAGGTGTACATGATGGTATCAAACCACCCAGAAAGTCCGGCGCGCGGAATCGGTGATGTACCCTTTCGCATCGGAACCCAGCGCTACCGTTGCCCATAAGTAGCAATAGCTTCCCCACGAAATTTTCGCAGTTCCCCTGGCGGTCAGGTCAATTGGGCGTTGGGCGCCTCGGCGAGCGGATCAAGTGACGTAAAACCAGTCTAGCAGATTCGTCAGTGCAAAGTGGTGATGCGAACAGTGGCGAAGCACCTTGTATGACAAGCCCACTTGTTCTACTGGCAGTCCCGCATCGTGGCAATCCATTACAGGAACTTTCGCTTCCATCCGTAATTCGCCCTCATGGTCGCCAGCCTATTTGCAGATCTGATTGTATAAAATTACAGCTTGACGACTTTAGCACAGCATTTTCAGAGCTGTGATCGAAGGACGGCAAGCAAAAATGGATGAGGCTTCTAGTTGAGAATGACTCAAGTCACCCCTAGTCTTGTCCGTTATTGATTGGATTTTACGGTGTAGCATACTAACGAATTCAAATTCTCAGAAATTGATAACTTTCGTCGGAAAGGCGGGGTTTTCAAATGTCCCTCTCACTCGTTAACGTTACGGTGGTGCGACTGGGTCAAGATCCATGTTAGGCGTAAGAAATCAGTACAGTGACCCTGGGCGCGCATTGGGGCAGCCAAAAATATTTTTGGCTCCAACAAGTGCATGTCGAATAAGGCATGGATCAGTTTATGTGTTATACCTGGATATACAAAGAAAAACACAAACGCAGAGACTATCAAGATGTTGTTAGCGAGTGAGATCATTCATGAGCACGACACGAATAACAAAAAAGACAGCTTGGGAGTGAATTTCATATGTTCAATGAGTGAGCTAAAAAACCTGTGTTGCATTTTCCCCCAAGATTTCATGTTCAGGTGGTGGTTTCGACGGTGGTATCGCTGGTACTGGATGTAGTGATTATAAATGGGTGCATGAGTCTTGCATTTCATCATTTCCGCGCGAGACTCTTTGTAAGGTGTGTATTATTGCCGGCAATGGTTGGAATGGGGATCGTGATGATACGGAAGATTGGTAGGTGTACGAATGCCATCGCGGACAGGGAGTAACATAGATGAAATAGTTACACCCCCTGATCTGCGCGAGCCGGCTTCGTCTTGATAACACTTTTATCACACAAGGACGTAGTGTAGCGCGGCAAAAATTTCAGTGCGTTCCCGTATGCGCGCATGTGCCGCAGGCAGAGAATTCGGTGGATTCGGAGGTCCAGCCTGGCGAGGTAGGAACATTGGAGGTAGATGCCGCAAATTCACTCGTAAGATTGAAGGCGCGACAGGCACGCGGTCCTAGCGACCCAAGCTCTGTACATGTTTCTGCTCACCTTTACTATCAGGGACCTCGAATTGACCCGTGACATTCGGGTGGTAGGAACCATAAACCGCAATATTGATTGTTATGCAAATGCAAATGCTACCGTGATGATCGCGTTTCAATCAAAAAAGACACGATATGGATAGAACAACACACGAAGGACGCCTACGTGCCTATCAACAAGACGGGAATCCAAGAGTCAGGTATCGCTCATCATTGCGGAAGTGATGACGGGCGGAGATACGAGGTGTTTCAAGGCACCGTGATGAATCTTATCTATTTGCAGACAGAGCTTGGAGGTGCGACAGAATCTGGTTCATTCTGACGCCGAGATTAAAAGCAATGTTCAACGTGAGCACCGATATCATGCCGGGGGACCACTTGACGGCGAGATGAATAATTCCATCCAGATGTGGAAGCTTGTGATCAAGGTTCATTAATACCTGCAGCGCAGCAAGAAATCCACTCGACAGCGCTATGTCGTAGGACACTCAGGCCCAACACGTGGTAGATGTGAAAGAACTGTGGTGGTAGACAGTCAGTTAGTCCCTCGGCGAAGCAGCTGGCTGGCTACAATACCAGATGGTTGGTATCAAATTTCAGGTGCCAGATACGCCAAGCTGAGTAATTTGGTATGTTTTCAAGTAGTAATCGAATATACTATAGTCCGATAGCGCGAGAGCATCACATTTTTAAAGCATTTTACGACTTTTTTCCAGCTAGGGAGTTGGCGGGAATCATTTCCCCCTCACGTGACAAGTCCCTCCCACGTTCGTGCCAGTCTGTGCATACTGCGCAAGGTTCAAATGCGCTGAGATCAGAGTTATTCATCGGTGCTTGTCATGACCCAAAGATCTTGTGCCCCATATATTCCGGGGGACCGGATTCAACTGAGTACCCCCAAGAGGCAGATGCCAAAAGGATACCATCCGACGCCTCGATTTCCGCCAAATTTCATCACAATGCAATGGAGGAGTATCTCGTTCACACACTTATCCTCCATTCTTGTGATCCTGGTCACGGAACTAGAAAAAGGGGTACGTAGAACAATCCTTTACATGGGGCAGACATGGAGCACAAGCAAGGCACAGGCAGGGCTATTGAAGGTACTTATATCCGGTGCGACCATCAACAACGGTAACTGTGTCCAACGAGAATGAATCTGTATGTTAAACCTCCTCACCAGGCTCCAGACTCTAACCCCCGGTGCATCTATTCTGTGTCTCCGAGTATTGGTTCCCCGCGTCAAGGGTCTGTACATCTCTCCGCCAAATACTCTTCAATCGCGGAACAATGGGGAGAGGTGAGATTGAACTTACTTGTATTCTCTTTACCTACTCGGTGCTTTCTCTGCAGGACAGTGTAAATGTTTATGTTCTAAATATCGTTGTCTATGGCGAAACCGGCGCCGGAAAGTCGTCCATCATCAACCTCATTGCCAACCAGTAGCTCGCGCATACTTCTAGTGACGCCCTCAGGCAAACGTTCCAGCATCAACGGTGCATCGTCGAACTAAACCGGATGTCATGCGCCTTCTGGGACACCATAGGACCGGATGAGGGAACCAAAGGGACAGTTCCTGCAGCCAAGACGCACACCAGTGCAACTATAATCTATTTTACGTCACGGTCTGTCGAAGGAAGGTGCCTATCGCGCTGGTTGTGACTGGCCTGGAGTAACAGCAAGGGGAGATGGTGACATGGTGGGCTGAAAACAAAGAAGTGCTGTAGCAGTACAAGATGCTGTTGACACGCATGCGTGCGTGACGACACTCGATGTCGGGAACCACCTCATACAGCAATGACACTCTGATTCCTGAAGACTTCCACACGAGCTCATCCTTTGGTACCCCGTCCTCCCACCTTGGAAGATCGTTTACGTCGTTTGTCTTGCCCACCTTCCACGCAGTCTTTCGAAAAACGATGGTTACGGATAGAACGAAGCAGTCCGCAACTATTCGGAAGTTGATCACGTGCGTCATGGTGTCTTCCAGCAACACTTCCACCCCCGTCTCCATCAAGTTCTCACCGGATATACCTCTGGGCGGCACGCACAGAATGCATTCAAATAGAGTGGCAGTTCACATGGACAAGTGCGTACTGCAAATGCCCACCCTCCAGGAACGACATGCCGGGTCAATAGACGTGTGTTCGGGTGCTCGGGTGCAAGCATACTCGTTTTCTACACGTCACCTGTGGAGAATGCTGTTATCCCGACGGAGGAAGTCGACATGCTAGATGTGTTCTATGAGATCGCGGGGGGGCACACGTGTCCCACGATCGTCATGTTGCGGGGCTGTGATGATGAGAAGCTAGCGATCCGGGAGTGCCGGGATGTTCTCGCCTCATGCCACAAGAACATCCAGGTATGTTTTACCACCATTTCCGAACAGAAATTGATGGAAATGATCGAGAGACTGCATCGAGCACACTGAGGCCCAAAATCCCACTCTTTACAAAGCTTATGCGGCTATCAAGGAG
The DNA here is from genome assembly GCA_038093775.1 of Butyriboletus pseudospeciosus. Lineage (NCBI taxonomy): Eukaryota > Fungi > Basidiomycota > Agaricomycetes > Boletales > Boletaceae > Butyriboletus > Butyriboletus pseudospeciosus. The sequence goes on along the minus strand of JBBPSW010000053.1, from coordinate 12,271 downwards.
TGGTTCAAGGGTGCTTTGGGAACAGTCGTATCAGCGGACTAGTCCCTTTTCAACAGAGACGTGGCAAGGTTACCCCTCGACTGGTTTGACAACTGACTCTCAGTACTTCACTTTAAACCAGATCTCGCTTTCCATACCTCTATATTTTACCCACCTTATCCTCCTTCCTTTCGTTCTAGCATCCATTCTCGACGATTACCTAACTTAAATTAGATTGCCACAGGGATCGATAGTTGTTTCCTATGTTGTGTGGTTTGGACAACAGCGGACACGCAACCAAGTTTGCAATTGTTTTCAGACAAAGTGACACGGTTCGTATGTCACTATCTCCGTTGAACTTAATCTAATCCATGCGTTATTAATATTAGGGCTTGCAGGGTTCAGATGGGGTCATTGGGTCTGTTGATGGCACATCATCCTCGTGGTCCGACATTTCATCGAGATCTCGGTGATAAATGTTACACAGTAAGTAGACATTGTCCTTTTTCTTTCCGTCACACCACATCCTTTCACACATGTTCTCATTCGTCACATCACACAGAAATCGCTACCGCCAGCGGGGACGCAAGCCCCGACACAGACACAAATGACTTATCCCCATCTGGTCACCATCTTCTTTTCGGCCTACGACCTTATCTGAACCGATGACAACCGCAACGGATTATAGTAGGCAACATAGCTTGTTATGTAAACCTGATCATGGACATTTCACCATGGGTTATACCATGATGTAGGTCTATGATATTACATAGACACAGAGAATGAGAGAGAGCGGGACAATGCGGTGTCGAGCCAAGTTATCTATCATATTGTATCATGCCTTATTTTCTAACAGCTGTACTGTTGAATCCTTTGCCAATAATTAGTTACGTAGCCTGAGAGTCTGGTCGCTCTAAGGCGATGCATTCCCATGGAAGATTCTTGGGAAGCTGTATAGGTTGAATGCAATACAGTCTCTCATAATGCATAGCATTGTATTAGCAAAACACCAAACTCACCCAAATTCACCACCAAATTGCCAGCCCGATAATGTATAATACATTATAGGTCTTGATGTGCCCATGAATTTCCCACTGTCAGTAATCTCCTCCCTAAAAATTTTGGTGAACCTCCCACAGGCTACATTATAAGGGCCTTAGTCATATAATGTCTTGTGCCAGTCTTGCAGTGTGGTTTTCACTGGTCAGCAGCTTGTCGCCGTTAGCAATTAATGAAAGAGTCCCATCCTACCCAAAACATTCCTCAGGGCCCCATAGCAATCCACATCATCTTCCGACCTCCACATGGGGTCAGCATACGGCTGCATCCCAGTTGCTCACCATACGCAGATTCCCGTTTGGCAGTTCAATGATCGCACCTCTACAAACTGGCCTGATTGACCTGCCAGACCTTACCAACACACTCCAGCAAGGTTCAAAATGTTTTGCTGGAGCAAGTTCTTTTGGCATTGTGTATCATTGGTTGTGTAAGCAGAACGGGGCGGTTAGTTCTCACTTACACTTTGTCCAGGTTTCCATTGTTTTTTTGTCTTCAGGGCGTTTTGTCTTCAGAATGTCGTCAAGGTTTTTGTCAGGGTTATCATCCTCCGATTCCTCCCTTTCTGGGTTCGCCCCTCTGATCGAACCGAAAAGGATGAGTTCTACCGAGTGAGCTGACAATAACTTTTGGCTGCAAGATCTGCTGATTTTCTACTGACACTAGAACATGTGAATATGGAGAAGCTTAGATCACTCCAGCGTTGTCCTAGCTCTAGGGATGGCACATGGCGAAGATTCGGGGTCTGAAGATCTGATCATTGCATGGTTTTAATGTGGATACTACATGGAACGCTCGGTGGCGTAAAAATGTACTCTTATTTCCTAGTCACATCCGACATGCGTCATCCAGTTAGCTTACAAGTTACAGGTTACAGGGTCAGTTGCTTGGCTGCATTCAAGGAGTCTGGCTTGTTGTAGGTTTGTATGGCAACCCCGCAGTGCATTCAAAGTCTGTTGCTCGTAGGGAGTCAGGGATTTTCACCCTGTGGGTTGCATTGCTTGATTGACCAATCGACCACTTGATCTGTATGTCTGTAGGGCAATATCCTGACTGACAGTGATCTTAAGCCGCGCTACACGGATCTCAGACCTGTGGACTGCATCACCCTCTTTTTATGTTTTTTATTATTACTCAATTTCTGACCTCAACTTTGCTTCGGAAACGAAGAACCTTCCGGGGAAATTTCGCTAAGACAACAGTCTGGGGGCGAAAATAAATTAAGGGAATCCCAGAATTCATCACTGTCGTCTGGTCATGAAAAAATGTAATACCCCCGGTAAAGGTTCATAGGCGTGTCAAAATAGAAGACTTGACTTGGATGAAGATGTCCGACACCGACCCATGTCGGCGTCGCGACAGGTTCCGTTCACAGCAGATTTGGGGTGCGAAGACCCTGGTCAATGTGCCTCGATGCAGTGGGGACCGATGCAGTAACCCCTGTAAATACCGCCGATGGGTAGTGCTGTACATTCCTTAGTTTAACCTAAGATAAACCCCTGAAATCTCCTTGTGCGGCGCTTTATTACCAACTCATCACGAATCCAAGCATTTTTGGATGTAAGCCCGGGAGGTGTACGGTCAAAGTATACAGTATTCACCATGTTGATACCTTGCCACCGGCACCAACTACACATACTCCAGCTTGGATCAAGAGCAGGTTGCTCGCATCCGCGCTAAAATCGCGCTTTTGATAAATATGAACCCGAACCTGTACTTGCTTTCCTTTTCAAGCGACCTGACGACGTCTCCTTCGGCTCACAGGATTTACTGTTGTGGACAGTTAAGTATATAAATAATCGTTTTCGTGCCCGATTCGCCTGGGAAAGAGACGGGGCGATTAGCTTCTTAAGCCTGACGTAGTCAATAGCAGCCCCAGAGTGCAACAAAAATGGATGCCCAACCTCTACAACACATTCACTCTGCTGCTCCAGGTGTTTTCAGTGATCCTGGACCCTTAGGGGTCTTCGCAAGACATCGAGAAAAGGTAAAGTCAAACACCCCTCTGTTCTCTCCCGTTCCTCAACATTTTCTCTGCAGGACACCGTTGGTGCCTACGCTCCAAATACCAACATCGTCGTCTACGGTGAGACCGACGCCGACAAGTCGCCCGTCATCAATCTCATTGCCGGTCAGGAGCTTGCCCACGCTTCCAGTGACTTCGGACACACGTTCCAGTATCAACGGCACATCATCGACCTGAACGGAATGCCGTGCGCCCTCTGGGATACTACGGGACTGGACGAGGGAACCAAGGGGACGGCTCCTGCGGCCCAGGCCGAGCGTAATCTGGGATTGTTGCTCCAAGAGCTGACCAACACGGGCGGCATCCACCTAGTCATCTATTGCATCCGTGCCGGCAGGTTCAGGAACACACACCAACACAACTATGACCTATTCTATATCACGGTCTGTCGGAAGAAGGTGCCTGTCGCGTTGGTCGTCACTGGGTTGGAGCACCAGCAAGGGGAGATGGAGACATGGTGGGCTGCGAACGAAGAAGTGCTGCGGCAGTCCGGAATGCTGTTTGATGCACATGCGTGCGTGACGACACTCGATGTCGGGAACCATCTCATACAGCAACGGCGCTCTGATTCCCGAAGGCTTCTGCGCGAGCTTGTCTTTCGGTACTCCATCCTCCCACCTTGGAAAATTGGACCGTCGTTTACGTTGTTGGTCCTGCCCGTCTTCCGCGCTGTCCTCCGAAGAATGATGGTAGTGGATAGGGCGGAGCAGAGTACAACCATTCGGAAGGTGATCACGTGCGACATGGTATCTCCCAGCAACGCTTCCACTCCAGCTCCCATCAGGCTCTCATCGGACATACCCCTCTGTGCGACACGCAAGGAGTGCGTTCAGATAGAGGGTCGATCATTCGATTTTGTTCATGTGGACAAGCGCGTGCTGCAGATGCACACCTCCCAGGAACAGCACGCTGGGCCAATGGACGTGGGCTCAGGTGCGGGCGTGCTCGTGTTCTACACGTCACCTCTTGGGAATGCCGCTATCCCAACAGAGGAAGCCGACATGCTGGAGGTGTTCTATAAGATCGCGGGTGGACAAATGTGTCCCATGATCGTCGCGCTAAGGGGCTGTGATGATGTGGAACGAGCGATCCGGAAGTGCCGGGATGTTCTCGCCTTGCGCCACGCGAACGTCCAGGCATATTTTACCCCCTTTTTAAACCAAAGGTTGACGGATATGATCGACAGACTGTGTGTCGAGTATGTCGAGGTCAATACACCCTCAGCCTACAAGGCTTGCTGGGATATCAAGCAGTGGCTCGTGACTGCTGTGGAAGCTGTAATATCAATGGGCTACATGCCTTTTGGATGGAGACGTGGCCGCGTCACCTCTGGGACTACTAGTCTTGGATCGACAATGTGACACATTCCCACTACATTTAGATTGTTCCCACCCTTGAGGACTCACTTTGCATGTCCATTTCCCCCCTTTTTTTCATCCCGCTTTCTGCTCTAGCAATCCATTCTAGATGATCTCATAACTTATATATATCAGTAATTCTGTGGGACCATCATCATTCTATAGGGTGTAGTTTGGACATAGTAAATATGCAACCACATGTGATTGTCGGATCCAGGCAAAACTGTTAGGAACTGATGTTCCTGCTCTCGAGACATAGTAAATGGATTCAGATACACCTGAAGATCAGGCCACAGAGCCCGTCTCTCTCGGCTCCGACGACTCGAGCATTCGAGTCGAATCACAAAGCTCTGATGAAGGATTCAAATGTTGCCAACTTCATGCAGCATGCTGACCCGGACTTCATGGAGGAACTTGGACAATTTGGAATTCTCATCATCAGTATGGCGAATGTCGGCAAGACAATCATCCTTCAGAGATGGTGCACTTTATCATCATCATGGTCTGGTCGATGGGGTGTGCATCTATCATCATTGTAGTGAGGATATAAGCGGGAAAGGAGGTCGTCCTTAGATAGGGTGTATCTGAGCTCGTGTCCCACCAGTAGTAGTGGCATCTACGTGATGTAGTGAATGCGAGTACAAGTGGAAGGGAGTGACATAATTGGGGGGTGAAAAAAGGACGGTGATCAGAACGTACCGACCAGGCGAGTGTCAACCCAGGCGGACTGGCGACCAAAATGATGGTTGTTGCAGTGAGGCAGAAGGGCTCGTCAATGTCGTGCGCAGCGCGACAAGGTCACGCAACTGTGATCGCCGCGCATGCCTACCCTTGCCCGGCCAGACCCACCATGCTGGTGAGCAGCTATCCGATCAACAAATCTCCAAACGACCGACCGTACACGAGAAGCCGTCGAGTTCTCCCGCAAGGGACGATTCCACGCATGTTGTCAATCATTGATTCGCATGCGTGGCCTCGCAGATTTCGGGGACGATGCCATCCTCCCCATCTATGACTACGTAGTTTTTTGACGCCCTTTCCCCTTGCCTCTCTGTGACCTCTTTGCTCCCAACTTTTCCCCGTTGGTTGGGTGAGACACTACATGCCGGTCTGGGTTGTGCATTAGAAGGAGAAGGAGATGGAAGTGCCCGTGGTATACATCTTTCCCACATATGGTTTCAGTTCCCCACAGTAATTTCTGGAATCTGGATCCACTGTGGGTGACGGTGACGCCTGCGGGCCTGAACCTGGGCCGCGTGCCGTTGTGCGGGCGTGTAATTCTCTTGTCGGTTTGTTCACGAAATGAGAGGCTGGGGGGGCAGCCAGACAACCATCACAAGTGGCACTACACTCCCCAGTTTGATTTGGATAGTACGGACCGGAACCCCCGAAATATCTGCGATCACCAAGACCGGCTGTGTGCTACTTGGAGGGTGGAGTTTGAAGTAGGGCTACAAGGACAACATACTATCAAGCCCCAATCCTGCACGGATCGAAAAGGATGAGGGAAACGTTATTATTAGATAGTATTCCGATGCACGGAGTCCATCTCTAGATCTCAAGCTTGGTTGGAGGTCCTTCCATTCATTTTGGCTCTAGAGTTAATCGCGCACGAAGCACGCAATCCCCGTGTCATGATAAACGCCTATTCAAACTATTCATCAGTGGAACCAAAGCCTCCAGGCGTTGACTTTTCTGCCGGGATACCGACAATGCATGTGTTGTAGGGTATTCCTAAAATGAATCAATATAGACTTGATGACAGGCGGAAACATGATTTTTCACTACCAATGGCGAAAAAAAAGGACGACTCGCTGTACCTTAGTATTACCGTACTGTAGATGGTGCATTTTTCAAAGACCGGGCAGCTGGTTGGTTTCAGACCCGTGTCGGATTTACACCACACACCTTCTCCCACTCTCCCACCACTTCATGGCAACCGCCCGTGCCTCGGACATACGTATCAGCGGGGCATCCCAAGGCTCGTACCACTGATCAATGATTCCAATAAGTGCTTATCAAAACTCGAGGATCTTGTGCTCGCACACATTCCAGGGTATCAAATTCCGGAACCAAATTGAGTGGAGGGACCAATCTCAAGATCTCGAGTTGGACTCCCCAAGCTGAGATAATATCCAACGAAACAACAACATTTCCGCGCCATCCTGAGCATGTTCCAATTGTGAAACCGCGGTGCAAGGGAGGGACAGGTATGTCTCGATACTTCTTGTAGTTGATGTAGTCGTAAAAAACGGTTTCAAACTCCAGCAAAAATGAATCCCCGACTTCCACAACACATTCACTCTGGCGCTCCAAGTATTTTGAGTGGTCCTGTACACTTGGAGTTCACAGATCCTCCAACCAACCCCACTTCACGACAACGAAACAAGGTAAAGTGAACAGCCTTCTGTTCCATTCAGTTGCTTAGTGCTCTTTTTGCAGGATACTGTCAACGTCTATGCTCCAAATATCGTCGTATACGGTGAAACCGACGCTGGAAAGTCGTCCGTCATCAACTCCATTGCCGGTTGGGAGCTCGTGCACACTTCCGATGATACATTCAGGCGTACGTTCCAGCATCAACGGTACGTCGTTGGGCTGGACGGGATACGTATGTCCTCTGGGATACCACAGGATTGGACGATGGAGCCAAGGGAACGGCCCCTGGTGCCTGGTGGAGAGTAACCTGCGATCGCTGTTCCAAGAGCTGGCCGACTCGGGGGGCATCCGCCTTGTCATCTGCTGTATCCGTGCCAGCAGGTTCAGGAACGCACAACAGCGCAACTGCGGACTAATTTATATCACAGTCTGTCGAAAGAGGGTGCCTCGCGCACTGGTCATAACTGGCCCGGACCAACAAGGGGAGAGGGTGACATTATGATGGTCTCGACGTCGAGTGTCGTCACGCACGCATGTGCATCGAACCGCATCCCGCACCGCTGCAGCACCTCCTCGTTTTCAGCCTACAAGAGCGACGATCTGATTTGCAGAGACATCTGCGTGAGCTCGTGTTTTACGTATGCCAGGTTCCCAGCGTGGAAGATCGATCCGTCATTGAGATCGCATGCCTTGCTCAAGTTCCGCACTTTCTTTCGCAGGACATCTTCTACGGGTAAACCGGGAAATACCTCAACCACATGGAAGGTGATCGTCTATGACATGGCCGAAGACAATCCCGTCGAGCTCTTGCCGGGAAGTACCATTGTATGGGAAAGATGTAAAGCTCGCATAGGTGATGGACAGTACGGGTTTGTCCGGATCAACGAGCATGCCCTGCAGTCGCCCACAACTGTAACGTTGGAAGACATCGGACGGGCAGATGCTGGCTTGCTCATCTTCTACACCTCCACAATGCTCAACCCCTACATCCCCCCAATGGACGTTGACGCGCTGAAGACGCCCTATGGCATTGCAGATGGACAGATATGTCCCGTGATTGTCGTACTGTGGGGCTGCGATGATGAAGAAGTCGCTCGAAGATGTCGGGCTGATATCGCCTCGCATCACATCCAAGCACACTTCGTTCCCCTCCCAAGCGCAGTGGGCGGCAAGTCTGACGCGCAAGCAAAGTTGGGTGAGATGATCGAAAGGCTGTGCATCGAGCATGTCGAGGTCAAATCCCCGGACTCAATAGAAGATACCCGACTGGCCAGCCATTCCTCACAGTCACGGTGGAAGCGATTACTTCGGATAGGCTATACTATCGCATTTTCCGACTCACGGTAGAGAGTCATAAATTACTCCACCGCTCGATCACCCCCGGGAAAATAGTCAAGCATGCGACCCGCAAGTAGGATGCCCAGCGTCCTGGCATGCACGACTGAGCGACATTTCGCTCCAACCTCGATTTCACAGTGTTTCGTGGGGATGTGTTGGCACGACCGAGTTGTATACACTGTAAGGATTGACTCATCATGCTTTTTGAACTTCTGGATTCTTCTATCTATTTAGTTCCTTTGCTTTATTCATGTATTCGTTTGACTACAATACTTTGTCTCCTCCTTAGTTAGCCATCGAGTTCGAGATTGCTGTATAGATCTTGAATGTATCGCATCATGCACGTTGACCAGGGTTCTCGCACACCAACGAAATTTTTCTGTGAAGGTGAACCTGCAGAGACGCCGGAGTGGGAATGCAAGCTCTTGTCGGATCTCCATCGAGGCAAGTATTCCATCTTGATGCGCCCATGAATCTCCCACAGCCAGTAATAATTTGTCTCCTGCCCAGAATGTCAGGTTAACCTCCCACAGGCTGTCTAATAGGCGCCTTGCTCCCGTTATATTTAGCGGCCGCCTCGCTGCTCGGCAGCCATCACTGACAACAACCAGCTGAAGAGTTCGAATATTCCTCTGCGCCTCGTAGCATTCTACATTATCATTATCCTCCAACCTCCACATGATGGAGTCAATGTATGGCTGCATCTTGGATGTCCACTGTCCAATGACTCTCGTTTTGCAGTTCAACAACCGCATCCTTACAAGCCGGCTTGATTGACCCGCCGGACCTCACCAACACGCTTCAGCAGGGTTCAAAACGTTTTGCGGGAACAGGTTCTTTTGGAATCGTGTATCGTTGCTTGTGCACACGGAACGGGGCGGTTAGCATGTTCTCACTTATGCTTTGTTCAAAATTTATCCATTACTCCTGTCTTCAGGTTGCGGTCAAGGCTATTGCCTTCCTTCGCTCCTTCGATCCCACCGAAAAGGAGGTGTTCTTGCGAGTGGGTTGACAACAAAGTTCGCCGCAAGGTCCGCTGACTTCCAGTGTGACTCTAGAAAATGAAACGCGAGCTTGGATTATGGAAAAGGCTGCAGCATCCCAACATTGTCCCGCTACTAGGGACGGCACGCGGGGAAGATTTCGCATCCGATCATCCCTGCATGGTTTCGATGTGGATGCCACATGGAACGCTCGCTGAATACGTCAGGGAGCGTGGAAACGACCTGTCAGTTTCTAGTCGCATCCGACTTGTGAGTACAAGAATGTTGGGATGGTCGTCCGGTTTACGATGATGTTACAGATTGTAGGCTCAGCTGCCGGGCTAGAGTTTCGTAGGTTCAAGAACGCTGGCTCGTTGTAGGTTTATATGACACCCTCCCGCAGTGCATTCGAAGTTCGTCGTTCACATGGATTTCCATCCCGTGGGTTGCATCACTTGATTGACCTATCGACCACCTGATCTGTATGTTTGCAGGGCAATATCTTGATTGACGGTGATCATAACCCGCGCCTCACGGACTTCGGATTATCTCAGACTCTTACTCCGGAGCGTGATCAATGGTCCTATCTCTGGACCAGTTCCCTTCGTGCCGGCGCAATGCTATGGGCTGCACCAGAGGTACTGTATCCAGAATTATACCCGGAGCTCAAAATTGGAGCCACGCTTGACAGCGATGTTTACTCTCTCGGTAGCATCATCCTCTTTGTGTGTTGTCTTTTGCTATTACACGATGTCAATGTCTGATCTCAATTTCTGATCTGGAAATATAGATCCTTTCTGGGAATTTTCCTTGGAAAAACAGTGCAGAGGCCGAGGATAAATTAAGGGAATTCCAGAATCCATCACGCCCATTGTGGCCTGCTAATATTCCGGACGGTGTTTGGAAATTCATTGAGCATTGTTGGTCTCCACGACATCCGACGAATCGGCCAACAGCCAAAGACGTATCCCTGTTTTCCAGGGACAATCTGGAACGACTATTCCGGCCAAAGTAAGTTGATCTCGTGATTTCCTTGCTAACTCACTGAATTTCGATCAAAGTCCTGCAGCCGATATCAACGTCGTGCTATTCGGTTCTCTCGGGTGCGGGAAGAGCTCCATCATCAATCTTCTTGCCGAGGAACCAATCGCACAGGCATCCGCGGACGTGGAGCCTTGCACCAAACGACCCCGATGGTACCAGATATCCATCGGTGACAGGCGACTCCGATTATGGGACACTATGGGATTCCGTGCTACTCACGGGGGAGACTCCAGTCATCTGCTGCCTTACGAACAAGCATATACCGTGTTACGAAGCCTTGCCGATGGCGTTAACCTTATTCTTCTCTGTGCACCCAAGGACGAAATCACGGCTTCACTTGGTAGCCTGTACTGGTTGATCAACGATTTCTTCTACGGCGGTCGTGCCCCGATAGCTTTCGTCGTAACCCACTTTGATACACCAGATGAGCATTGGTGGAAACGTAATCAACACCACATCATTCGAAGAACCGGTATACCAGTCCAATCCATCCCTCACGCATGTGTTACCACGGTTGAGTCTGGTCGTGACCAGTCCAAACAAGCGTTGCAGGCCCTCTTTCAAAGATATGCCGCCGTCATTGCGCCGGCGTCTGTCTGTCTTAATCTTTCGTCTCCAACGACAGCCTCTCGCGACATCACCGCCCACTTTGGATTGAGCTTTCCCGAGGCTAAAGCACTTGTAGAAAAGTTCGGTAAACCATTGCGCCCCTTCAACGTCGTATTCTTCGGACAAACAGGGGCTGGGATGAGCTCGGTCATCAATCTCCTTGTTGGGCATCCGGTAGCAGACGTCAGCATAGGGTTGAAAACTTGTACACAAGAGTCCCGTCCATACAGGATCAATACAGGGATGCAACAGTTCCTCGTCTGGGACACCGTCGGTTTCAGTGAACAATGCTTCGGGCACGATGGAGGCCAACGAGCTCTGGCGAACGCTGCCCGGCTTATTCATGACTTGTCCGGGAAGGGTGGCATTGACCTGATCGTGTACTGCAGATACGGCAGACTTACCGAATTGGAGCAAAATATCTATAGGTTAGTCGAAGAATTCCTTTGCGAGGGGCAGGTCCCAGTCGCTGTCGTTGTCACCCACCTGGAATGGGAAGATCCAATGGAGAAATGGTGGGAAATGAACGGTGAAGGTCTTGTCAAGGCCATAGGCGGGGACATCATAGGTCATGCATGTATCACGTCTCTGGCCGGCGACCATGCAAGCGCCATAGGGCTCAAGAGACAGCTGTCGGAATCTAGACTATCTGTTCAAGCTATGCTCGAAGATTGCATATCGACCTTGGCCAAATCTCCCCTGAAGAGACCTGGAGATATAACTGGCATACCGAAGAAGATGACTGTCCCGAACCTTATGAATCGCTGTGGGTTGACCAAGGAGCAGGCAGTGGAGCTCATCAGGTTGCGCTATGGTAGCGGGCCTCTACTCATTAGCGAAGCGGTAACTCGATAGGAGTTGCTTGAAATTGATTACTGTAAATAATCCAGCACAACGGTCACAACCGGCTGGGTGCCCACCTCCCTCCCCCTTTCTGTAACCATGGATGTTGTATCCCGACAACTCCTATTTGAACCGCTCGAGCGGGCGAAGGTCGTCAGGCCCTCCAAAGCGGTGGGTTTGCGACCGTTATCTTTATATGAAGAATTTGGTATTGCTGTATGTGCCCGAAATCTATCCGCGCTCGTGACTATGACCGTGATCGTGACAATGATCTGAGCGTCCGACCATCTCGGAAAGCGTAACCCGCTCGCATCTCGCATCCATTTTTTTTAGTTGCATGTGATACGTTTCGAGCAGACAAACATCCACTGGCAGTCTTCCACACCCATACTACTACAAACCAATGAGTTCCTCGGCCTGCTCCTTGGTCAACCGATAGCAATCCCTAAGGTCCTCGACGGTCATTTTCCTCTTGTGCATCACCCATCTCCCGGTCGACTTCAGGGACAGTTTGGCACGTGCACTGCGGTAAGTGACGCATTCCTCGAGCATGGCTTGAACAGAGAGTCTAGACTCCAACAGTTTTCTGTCGAGTTGTATCCCACCTGGATCGTGGCTCGCTAGCGACGTGATACACGCATGACCTATCACAATCC
>JBBPSW010000050.1:0-26930 GCA_038093775.1 Butyriboletus pseudospeciosus | reverse complement strand
TGTTTTGAAATGGTCATATCTCCACAGCCACTGGGCCAAATCACATGACCCAGGGACCGATTTGTAGCCAAGGGTTTGTACTTTGTTTGGTCACACCAAAGCTAAGCGCAGTTCCCACGGGTGTTTGTGGTGCGCTTCATGCACCGCGTCCAGGTTAGTTATTGCAATAGTTTTGGAGGTCACTGTAAGAAAGGAATCAAATGTAAAGGAAGTTCATAGAACAAGAAGGAAGTTAGTCAAGCAAACAAAATGAGATGGAGTCCATGTTTACAAGGAGTAAGTAACTGGTATCAGAAACATGAGTGGTTCTCCAGGTACAATGGTAGTAGCATTCAGAGAAAAGGAGTATTCGATGAAAGAGAATGAAAACCATAACAGTTCCCAAGTAAAAAAACTTCATCCAAGAAAGTTTGAATGGTGGAGGTAGAGGAGCAGGAAGAAGGAGAGGTAGTAGGAAACATCTCCACAGGTTTTTAAAGAGGGAAGTGCCATCAACACACCCTTCCCCCTCTCATTCCACTCATGTAACAGTATCTTCCAAGACCAATGCACTAAGAATCCCCATCTCCCTGTTACCAACAAATGGAATGAAAGCCATTGAAATCCATGCTCTGATTGACAGTGGGGCTGAAATATCCTGCATCGATATGGACCTTATCCCTAAACACTGAATTCCCACTATCTGCCTTCTCCAACCAATCCAAGCTTGCAATGTGGATGGGTCACCAAACAAGAATGGCCTGATATGGTGAACCTGCACCTCATTCGTTGGCTGGCAGACTCATGGTTGTGGCACTGGAAGAGGACCTGGTGACAGAGAGTCCACTTGGGGCACATAGATGTGGTTGATCATAGGACCAGTCCATAGGATCTTTCTTAGCAGTGGCAAGGAGGGTGAGGTTGGCAACATTGAGGTGTTGGAGAATGAGGGGGTTGGAGAGAGGAGGAATGGATGGAGGTGATGAGGATAGAGTCAACAAGGTTAAGGCAAAGGGAGGGGGGAAGGAGGGTGACCTGATCATTTTCAGGGGTGTTGGCAGGGATGAGATTTGGGTGGCAGGAAAGGGCATCAAGGCCAGCAAGGAGACATCCAGGGACATGGACAATTTGAAAATCAAAGTCAGTGAGATCAAGGAGCCAATAGGCTTGGTGACAGTTGAGATTCTGAGGTGCATGGAAGTAGGTGATATTCTTGTGGTCCATGAACACTTGGACAGGAAAGAGAAAGCCATGGAGATAATGGTGCCAGGATTGAAAGGCATGGAGGATGGCAAGGAGTTTATGATTGTAGATATCATAATTTCATTCTACAGAGGAGAAGGACTGGGAGAGGTAGGAGCAAGGGTGCCAATCACCATTGACATTGATTTGGAGGAGGATGGCACTAGAAGCAAATTTGGAGGCATCAGTGGCAATGGCAAAGAGGACTGAGAAGTTGGGGAGGTGGAGTACTGGTTTGGAAAGGAAGAGAGATTTTAGGATGTCAAAGGCAGCTTGACAAGATGGTGACCAGTCCCAGGAGTGACAAAGTTTGGTGAGATTGAGGAGGGGATGGGCAATGATGGAATAATCCTTGATGAAGTGGCAGTAGAAATTGGCAAAGCCAAGAAAGGAGCAGACTCTGAAGACTTTGATTGGTGTTATATTCCTGACATAACTGACATGTACTGTGCATATGCTTCCAAGCAAGAGGATGGCCTTGCCGAGATATGACCCCCTATATTGATCCACTATGGACCCCTGGTGCCAATGCTATGGTGTCTCATAACTCCAGGTGCTCTTGGACAGGTGTCCTCCAATGAAGGCCTGTAACTGTCTGCCTAGGCTGTGGGCTTTCTTTTCTAGTTATTGGCTAGAGGCCTAATGCGCTGTCAAGAAGGTTTCCCTGCTCAGGACCCAAGCACACAGTCACTGGTCCAAGTTACCCAGTAAGACCTATCCAAGCAGTGACAAGCTGCAGGGATCCAATAAGACTCCATCCACCTGGTATGGAGAATACATGCAACCACTTGTGCAAGGCTGGTTACCCTATAAGTGGTTGTGGTAGCTGTGGGCTATGAATGCCACTGGCTAGCACTAAGACATGGCATAGCGATATGGCGTGTGATAGCATGTATCTCAAGCAACAGCAACAGTAAGAGCTGTTGCTACCAAGGCCAAGATCAGGAGTAGGATCAAGGCAGAGAGTGAGATGGCTTCCAGATCTGGTGGAAAGATCAAAACAAGAGAAGAGGGGACCTTCACAGGAGAAGCTACATGGTAGATTGTGTAGATCTAGGTTAGAGTTGCATGAAGGCAGATTTGGGCCTTATATGTAACTCTAGCTACTTTAGGGTAGGCTTCTTCTATCTAAATCAAGAACTACCATAATAGACATAGATATGTATTAGAGGTAATAGTTGGTGGTACTAGTCACCAGGATCAATAGCTGGAGATAATAGGGAACAACCTGTGCACAAGAGAGCACAGGTTAGAAGGGAGTGTCTATAGTACCATGTGGCAGGCATAATGGGGGAATCCCAGAGAAGTCCCTGAAATATCCCTAGAAGCAGACATCAGCAACAGCACCATTATTAAGAGGTGCAGAGTTGAATAGGAGGTTGTCCCATAGGCAGAATGAAATGGGGGAGGGATAGGAAAAGGTGAGGTACTCCTCTATACCCATAACATTACCCCCCTGGTATGTCTGAAGTTCCATCTCAAACCCCAGGATTCCTGTCATTGCAATGGCTAGTGAGGTCCCAGATGGTGTCAAAGAAGAGGTCATCAGAGGTGCAGATGACCCTTGAATGTCCCAGTGCCCCACAAAGGGAACATTGTTGGTGGGGGCATTTATACTGTGGATGTCCAGGTGAAGTCACATGACAGAGGGGGCAATGGTATCTGGGGCAGTTGGCACAGATGTGGGTTGTACTTCAGCATTTGAAGGAATGAACTGTGGGGGGAGTGCCAAGGAGATTGGTAGGATCATCCACTGTGACTGAATGGTGGGGGCTAGGGGTAGCATTGGTGGGTGGAATGGGAACAGTGGGAGTTGTAGGGCCCCCTGTTGGAGCTGGGGCCAATGGATCAGAAACAGCAACTGTGGGAAAGGCAGGTAGTTCTGTGGAGAATATGATGGTGGGGCATCTGCAGAGTTTCTGACCAGGAGGAGTGGGAAGGATTGGGGAGACAAGCCTGGTGGGAGTCTCAGGATGGGCAGCATGGGTGTCTGCTGCTCTGGAGGGGCTAGAGCAGGAGTTGGGGGAGCAGGAGATCCATGAGAGGTACCTGGGTTGACTGTGGTACTGGATCCTGAGGAGGTGTCTCTGGTATTCTCCCTAGGTAGCATTGCAGCAAGTCTATCAACTGTGTTAATGCCTCTGCTTCTGAGGAGAACCTGATGGGCAACTGCAACTCTCTTTGCATTTTGATGGGCATGGACATTGGAGGGGACATCCTTGATGAAGTTGTTGTTGAAGAAAAGCACACACACTTCTTTCAGGAGCATGCAGAGGATGAGGTTAAGGTGGTGGGTGATGTCGAAAAGGGGGAGAAGGGTGATACAGAGGTCGAAGCTTTTGAGAAAGAGAACATTGAGGAGATGTTCTCTAATCTGGAGGAGGGCTTTCTGAATGACTTCTTCCAGAGAGGCACCTACCATGCACTAGGAGGGCCCAGCGAGAAAGGATTGAAGGCCAGAGTAGGTATGGTAGGTGTCCATGAGCTTTAAGATGGTGTCATCTAAACTGATGAAGAGGTGGGCAAAGAGCTTGGTAATAATCCAGTTGTCATTGAGGAGGGAAGCATAGAAGGATCTTCTGGCATGAGGGAGAAGTCAGGTGAGGCAGATGAAGATGGAGATGAGGATTCCTTTCAGGGAGTTCATTTACCACTTGTGGTGATAGGGGCAATAGTCAATCTTGCAGAAATAGGAATGTTCTGCAGCATGCTTGGGGATGTCTAGGTCTGGGTATTGGACTTGGAGGCAAGCTTGTATGAGGGCTTGGTTGACTTGAGCCAGGAGTATGAGGAGTGACTGAGGGAGCATGTTGTTCCTCAGAGGTTGTGCCTTTTTTTATACTCTTTCAGGAGTGCCTCAGCATTTTTAAGGTTGCTGGGAGGTTCCCAAGTCTGTTTGGCATCAGTATACCCTTTCCAATGCACAAGATATTGCCTCTGATTATTGGTGCTGTGATGGTTAATGATTCCAGAAACTTCAAATTCCTCTGCTGATCTGACTTGTTCTGGAGGAGGTTTAGGAAATTGGGGCTGTGTTCCAGGGTCTCCCAATATGGGGACAATAGGGATGTGTGGAACATGGTGTGGATCTTCCAGGAATGTGGAAGTTTTAGTCAGAAGGCAATGAAGGAGATTACTTGCATAATCTCAAAGAGGCCAGTCCATTTTTGTGATAGCTTCCAGTTTGGCACTTGAAGCTTTAGGTTCTTCACTTCTAGCCAAACTTTGTCTCCAGTTTTCCAGGGTTTGTAGATGTGGGAATGTTGTTCTTTCATTCAGAGTTGAGCCAGCTTGTGGGTGGCTTCTGCTTCTTTTTGTGCATCATGAAGGGAGGAGAGTCTTTGTTCTAGGGTAGGGAGAAAGGTTCTGCCAAGGAGAGGGTAGGAGTGTGGTTTGTATCCAAGCATCAGGGAGAATGGAGCCTTGCTAGTGACCAAATGTATAGTGGAGTTATGAGTGAACTCTGCCATAGGGAGGAGGCATAACCATTTGTGAGGGTGACCTTCACAAAATATGCAGAGGTAGGTTTCTAGCTCCTGGTTGTATTGTTTGGTTTCTCCATTAGTTTGGGGGTGATAGGTAGTGGAGAGGACTACATCATATTGGGGTAGCCTGGCAAGTTCTCTGGCAAAGGCCAATGCGAATTGAGGACCACAATCTGAGAGTAATTTCTTGTGGAGATCAAACCATTTGAAGACAGATTCAGAAAAGAGATAGGCAATACCAGCCATATCCACTATTTTCGAGCAAGGGGTGAGAATTACCCCCTTACTAAGACCATGGTCAATTACAACCATGACCAAATCCAGACTGTCAACCAGGGGAAGGTCAGTGATGAAATCCATGGATAAATGTTGGAAGAGGCAAGAACCTTCAAAGGTGAGGGGAATAAGGAGAGGATTGGTAGAATGGGTCAACACCTTGTTGGCCTGGCAAGTAGCACAGCTGGCCACAAATTTCTGGATGTAAGTGGACAATCCTAGCCACCAATAATCCTGGGAAAGTTTTGCCATAGTGTGAAGATGGCCTCTGTGGCCACTGTCCAAGGAGTCATGGACAGCTGTAATCAATTCTTGATGGGCTGATGCTGGGATATACAGGCAATTCTTGAAGTATAACTTTCCATCAGAGAAGAACCAGTCATGGATAGAGGACTGATTGAACAGAAGGATGTCCTTTTCCATGTTTTGTAATGCATCTCAGACTAAAGGGTTGTCCTTGGTGGAAGAGAGGATTTTTGAGTCAAGGTTGGTCCCAATGAACCAGAAGAAAAAGTCTTGGAAGGCTTCATTGGGGAGGAGCTGGACATTGGCATTATCTTCTGAGATGTCCACTATGTTCTTGCAGGAGAGGGCATCAGTGGGGGCCATTTTAGTTCCTGGGATGGCTACCCAGTCAAGGTTGAAATCCTGTAGGAACAATAACCAGTGTGCTTGTTGGTGGAATAGTTTCCTTGGTTCCTTGAAGTAGGTGAGGTTTTTGTGATCTGTCTGGATGATCATGGGATGGAGCAATCTGAGTAGGTACTATCACCATTTCTCCAACCCTTGTATGACAGCCAAAAGTTCCCTGTCATAGATGTCATAATTTTGCTTGGCAGGGGCAAAAGTCTGAGAGAGATAACCAACAGGTTGCATATTGCTGTCGGAATTTGGTTGCATAAGTACCACCCCAAAGGTGGTTAAGGAAGCATCAGTCATAAGCATGAACAGATGAGTGGTGTCAGGGAATGCTAGGACAGGTCTCCATGTAAAGGTCTTCTTCAGATTCTAGAAGGCATCTTCTTGTGGTTTTCCCCATGACCAGGGCATGGCATTCTTCATGAGATCCAGAAGAGGCCAGGCTAGATCTGAGAAAGAGGGGATAAACTTCTGGTAGAAGTTGCAGAATCTGAGAAAGGATCTGATGTCCTTTACATTGATGGGGGAGAGCCATTCCATGATGGCCTTAAGTTTCATGGAGTCCATCCTGACATTGTTCTTGCTAATGACCATTCCAAGGTATTCAACTTATGGGGCCAAAAAGGTGCACTTCTCCAGTTTGAGGTACATTTCATGTTGTTGGAAGCATTCCAGGACCTTTCATGTCCTTTCATCATGTGTTGCCTGGTCCAAGAAATGAATGAGAAGATCATCCATATAAATCACCAGCCATCCTTCTGTGATATAATCTCTGAAGAGATCATCCATGAATGCCTGGAATGTAGCAGGGGAGTTGTACATTCTGAAGAACATGACATTGGGCTCAAACAGCCCAAGGGGAGTGAGAAAGGCGGCCTTCCACCAGTCTTCCAGCTTAATCAACACATTGTTATACCCCCATCATACATCAAACTTGATAAAGATCATCAATCCCTTTAATTTGTCAAGGAGATTGGAAATGAGGGGGAGGGGATAGGTATTCTTGATTGTGTGTTGATTAAAGTACCAATAGTCTTGACATGGCCAGAGCTTCTTCCCATCCTTCTTTTGGACAAAAAAGAAGGGGGAGGCCTGGGGAAATTTAGATGGTGAAATGTTCCCTGACTTCAGATGTTCTTCAATGAACTCCTTGCATGCTTCTTGTTCCAGTGGGTTCAGAGGGTAAGCCTTGGCTTGTTTAGGGATGAATGAGTTCTTTAGCTCTATTCCATGGTTGTATGTTCTTGATGGTGGTAGATTTCATCCAGTCTTCTCCTGGAATACATCCTTATAATCTGCAAAGGCCTGAGATACCCATACCTCCTTAGGCTATTCCCATTGTGCTATTGTGGTGGACAATATTGTCTGTTTCACCACAAATTCTGGCACATCTCCATGTGTGTTGAAAAATGTGGCCTGTTGTATGGGGCCCCATTGCCTGAAGCTTTCATGGAGCCCATCTTCAGTGTGCTCAGCTTCATTGTGGCCTAGGTATTGGAGCAGATACCACTGCTCAGATACTCCCAGGGGGTTATAGGCCTCCAAAAATTTGTATGATGATGGTGTTATCATTACCTGTCCAGCCATCCAATTAATCTCAGGGTTGATGGCTCTGAGTCATGGGAGTCCTAGGATGACCTCATCCTTGCTGCTGTTGAGGATAAAGAGGTCCTGCTGCTCTTTACTTCCTCCATAGTCTATTATGACAGTGGTCTTGTATCTGATGGCTCTGGATTTGTTTGGTGATCCATCCATGTTCCAAGCCCTTACCAGTATCTTGAGCTTGTAGACTGGTAAATTCTTCTCCCTGACTGTTTCTCTTGAAATGAAACAGCCTGTTGCCCTGCTGTTGATTAAAGCATTGATTCCAACAATTTTCCCTGATTTATGCCAGATCTGAAACACCAAGCTCACAGAGCAATGGTATTCCCTAGTGACAAGATAGGATTATCTGCTGTAAGCAGTAACCTTTGAGATCATAGCAGTAAGAGTGAGGATGGGAGAACATCAAGAGGACAAAACTGAGGTCCTCTGGTGGCAACTTGGGCCTTTATATACTACTCAGGGGTTTACACTTGTATATATTAGATCTAAGAGATATCCTATGTGTAACTATGGAGAACATGAGGAGGAGGCATGGATCAGTACTGCCTTGCCTTGAGGCAAGTGGTAATGAGGAATATGAGGACAATGAGTCAGAGATAAGGCCATGAGGTCAAGGTGAAACATTTATGAAGTGAAGGAGATTAATATGGTTGTGATGATAAAACACAGCTGAGAAGAAAGAGTGGAACATGAGGCAGGCATGAGGCTGCACTGGTCTGGCCATGAGGTGAAGGTCTGGACCATGAGGATGGATGAGCATTTAGAGGATCACAAGATAGGGGTTAAAGATAGAGGCTAAATGCGAAATCACTCAGATAAAATCAGGAAAAATAGGAAAAATAAAGGGAAAAATAATGTGTCTGTAACACTATCCCATCTTTAGAAATCGACTTCCAGGCCATTGAAGGGTAGACTGCATGTTCAGATTTCCTGGAAAGGTTCACCAAAATCTGTAAAGGGAGCGAGGAAATCTGATTGGCATAGATGAATGCATCAAGGGGCATTAGGATGGAGGTGATGGAATTCCTTTACAGAATTCTGAGAGCCATCAAGGTTCTGCAGAGGTTCCCATGTGCATTCTTCATCTAAATATCCCTTCCAATAGACAAGGTATTCAAGGCAGTTTTATTTAAAATGTGTGTCGACTATATAGTCAACCTCATATTTGATCTCTCTGTCCTTTGTGACTTGCACAGGACCTGGATGAAAGGTGGTTTGTCCTTCAAGGCATTCCTTATAAGGGTGAATGTGAAAGATGTTCACAACAGGGTGGATTCTCATTGATCATGATAGATGTAGTTCTACTGCATTATCTCCAATCAGTTTCATGATGTCATATGGGCCAAGCCATCATTCCATAAGCTTCTTAGAAGCACAGGTTAACTTTAGATTCTCAGTTGAAAGCCAAACCTTATCACCAATCTTATATTTAGGAGAATCAAAGTGATGTTTGTCTGCTTGGACTTTCATCCATGATTGAGCTTTCTCTAGGTTAGCTCAGGTATTGGTTAGGATGTCCTGCATAGTAGTGGTGAACTGCTCAGCAGCAGGTGCCTTCACAACCTTTTGTTCAAAGCCCATGTGTGGCATGTAGGAATGTGTAATGTTGAAAGGTGATTTTTGGGTAGAAGCCTGCTTCTTTGTGTTATAGGAGAATTGGGCTAAAGGTAGCCAATCAATCCAATCATTCTGTTTCTCAGCAGTGAAGAGTTGAAGATATTGCTGGAGGTCTCTATTTATCCATTCAGTCTGTCCATCAGTCTGAGGGTGAAATGCTGTAGATAGTTTAGGTTGGATTTCTAGTTGTTTGCATAGATCTTTCATTACTTGGGAGGCAAATTGAGGGCCTCTATCAGATACAATAGCACATGGAAGGCCATGATTCTTCCACATGTGATTTAGATAGAGTTGAGCAGTATCCATGGCGGTGACTGTCTTATTGCAAGGGATGAATTCCACTTCCTTGAAGAATTGATCAACAATGACAAGGATGGAGTCAAAACCTTATGACAGGGGTAGATCAGTTGTGAAGTCAGCAGTGACTTCGATCCATGGCATATTTGGGAGATCTAGGGGATGAAGCTTTCTGGGTGGTGCGATGTTGGTTGGTTTGCATCTAGTACAACACTTACATCATGATACAGTACATACTCTTTCATGAGAGTGTTCATTCCAGGCCATGTATAGCTTCATTGGATTAGATCTAAAGTCTTTTCAACTCCAGGGTGTCCAGCAATTGGAGTATCATGATGTAGTCATATTACTTCCATTCATAAGGGTTGGTCATCAGGAATGTAAAGTTTTCTGTTTTGGTTATGTAATAGATTTTCATCTTGTGTCTCAATTTGGTGTTTTTCTTTTAGGTTTATGACATCAGATTCTTTAAGGAGAAGGATTGCATTTTTGATTTTTGTGATTATAGTGTTGGAGTCAATGGTGATATGGATGGTTTTTTGATTTTCTGTAATGCTATGAAGAGAGGAAGGTGGGATAACCTATATTCCCATATTATTGCAGTTAATTCTGATAGTGTGGTCTTCTTGGCAGGATAAAGCATCAGCTTTTCCCATGGTAGACCAGGCTTATGGAGCCATTTATAGTGGAATCTAGATAAATATTGAGCCCATCAGGCTTGTCTATGGTTGAGGTCTTGGTGTTTCATGAACCATTGAAGGTTGGCATGATCATTCCAGATCTCAAATTCATGACATGCTCCTTCAAGGTAGTGACACCATTATTTGAGGCTATGAATGACACTGAGCATTTCCTTATCAGTAATGGAGTAGTTGCATTCCTCCAAGGACATGGCATGAGAGAAGTATGTGACAGGGTGCTATTTGTCATCTTTCTGAATAGATAAGACAGCACCAGTGGCAAAGTCTGATGCATCTGTTTCTAGATGGAAGATAGCATCAATATCCAGGTAAGCAAGAATAGGGGTGGAAGTGAAGCATGATTTAAGCATATCAAATGCTTGTTGTCATTCACCAGTCCATTCAAAAGGAATATTCTTTTTAATGAGATCAGGAAGGGGTCATGTAACTTGTGCATATCCTTGTATAAATCATTAATAGAAGTTGGCAAATCCAAGGAAACTTTGTACTCCTTTTACATTAGTGGGAGTTGGCCATTGCATAAGGGAAGATACTTTGGTTTTATCCATTTGTATCCCATCTCTAGAGACAATCATACCAAGGAATTCTACTTCTTTGACACTGAAGGAGCATTTCTCCAGCTTAGCAAAGAGGTCATTATCTTGTAGTCATTGGAGTACTTTCGCAATGATTCGTTCATGAGTGGCTAGATCATCAAATTTGGTAAAGATCATAAGGTCATTGATGTAAACAACCATGATGTCAGTCATATTGGCAAAGAGTTCATTTATCATAGTCTGAAACATAGCAGGGGAATTGCATAATCTAAAGTACATTACCATGGGTTCAAAGGATCCTTCATGACACACAAAGGCAGCTTTCCATTCATCACCCTCTTTGATTCGGACATCATTATATCCCCAGCAAAGATCAATCTTCATAAACCATTTTGATCCTTGCAAGTTGTCAACAAGTTGTGAGATCAGGGGTAAAGGATAGTTGTTCTTGATCATATGTTCATTAATGTATCAGTAATCCTGTATCATTCATTTTTGTTCATCTTTCTTTGGAACAAAGAAGACAAGTGAAGTCTAAGGGGATCTAGAGGGGTGTATGTAGCCTTTGGCTAGTTGATCATCTATGAAGTTGGATACTTCCTGTTGTTCTGTTGGTGAAAGGGGAATCAAGCATCCTTTCTTAGCAACAAGGGAATCTTTCAATTTGATAGCATGATCCCAGGGTTTGCAAATCAGCATTTGCTCAGAGTCTTTCTTAGAGAAGACTGTTAGATACTTGTGGTAAACATGCAGCACAAGATCTTCTGATTTTGGGTCAGGTTTCTTTACCAGCTCTTCCTGTTTGAGCATAAAGATTTGTTGTAAGGAGTCTTGTTCTTCCAACTTGAGTTGACTAATAAACTTCAAGGTTCCACTCAAAGTTTTGCATGATGGGGGGCAGCATGTCATGTGAACTAATCCAGTAGTCCAATCAATTGTGGGATTATGGTGATGCAACCACGAATGACCAAGTATCATCTGATTTTTCTCTAGATCAGTTACTTCAGCACAGGTTCACTTACAATGATTCTGAAATCTAATGACAATTTTGGCATAGTAAGTCATTGTTCTGGCAGTATTATGTGATCCATCCACATTGTATACTGGTATTGGCTTTTCTTGTTTTAAAAGAGGAATCTGCTTCTCTTTTGCATAAGATTCATTGACGTAGATTGCATTAGCTCTGCTATCAAGTAGAGCTATTGTGGATGTGAAGCGATCTCAATCTTTGTCAGGGGCAATCTCAATCTGTAACATTAGGTCTTGTTTTGCACTGTGAATGTCAGTGGTATCTGGGATTTGGGAAGAAGAATAGTTCAATAAAGTGGAATCAAGCACTGGTTTACAGCCCTGGCCAAGCTCCAAATCAATTGGAGACTCCACTTGGCTGTGAGAATAATTTACAAAAGATTTACTTAGCAAGTTGTTGGAAGTACTAGCAGCTTGGACACCCAGATTGTTCAAACTGCTTTGCCTTTTCCCTTATTCTCAGGAGAAGTCTCGTCAAGAGCACGAATCTTCTTAGCTTTAGAGCAAACATTCTTGTGACTGCCTCACTGCCATCCACATTCACTGCATTAGGTTGAAGGTTTACAACAATTACTCTTGTTGTGGCCAGTTTGTCCATAGTTATAGCATCCAGAGGGTTGTTTCCTCTTCTGCTTCCTTTCAAAGACATTGATGTGATCTTCAATCTCTGATTCATCAGATGCTTCATTGAGGACATCGACATCTATGGCATTAGGATCTCATGTCTGTCTTGGCTGGAAGTAACTCTTGGAAGAGGAAGGGGCAGAAGCCTGTCCTGTCCTTCTTTTCTTCAAGAAGTTGATGGTTTCTATCTTTTCTCCAGCATTTATCACTGCCTTTGCATAGAGATTTAGATTGTACATCTCTCATTCATCTTCTCTCATGATCATATCTCGGATCTCTTGGTTCATATTCATTTCTAGAATATTGGTGGCATGGGTTCCTGAGATGTTAGCTTCTTTTGCCAATTTCATGAATTGATCTATGAAGTTGGTACTTCACATAGATCCTTGTTTCAGATTCCAGAGTTTCTGAAGAGCCCAATTGGGCTTTGCATTTGAACAGAATTGTTTTTCAAGATCTTTGAAAAGCATTGTCCAGGTGTATGCTCATCCTTGATCTAGGCATTGTACAGCAAAGGTTTCAGCACATGATCCTGTCATGCACGATAGAACAGTGACTACAGCTTTGAAGGAACTGTCAGGTATAGCATCACAGTTAAGATTGATATAGGTTTTCATTTTGAGCCACCATTCTTCAAACTTGGTGATCTCTCCTTTGAATTCTCTGGGGTCAGAGAATACTTTAACCTTCTTGGTTGCTTTGGCAGCAGGAATTACTGCAGGCAGGGGTATGGCCGCAATTTGAGCATTGGCTTGGGCTAAGTCATTCTCAACACTTATGGTGTATTGGGTCATTAGTCCGAGTTGCATGGCAATCATGATAAGCTGTTGTTCAAGATCTCTGGCATCATGCAAGTTATTGATGAACTGAGTCAAACTGAATCTCCTTGGGTTGAAAGATATGATTGGGCAAGGGTAAAGGGAGTTAGATTAAAGAGTCAAGGTACATGATCAATTAGTATCTTCCACTAAACCAGGGATCTCCATTGTTGAGTCTAATTCCCACTGAGATTCTTTGGTGCTGATCTCAGTTGGTATGAGGAAGTACTCCAGGAAGGCAGATTCTGTTGCATAAGGAGATCCTTGCACAATAGATTAATTGGTCTGGAAATGGAAATAGAAGAATTGGGAGGTGATGGTCTGGATTGTAAAGGGTGAGATCAAATTAAAGAACCACTCAATCCAGGTGGAAGTTTCATGTAAAGGTTCCTAGTTTGGTTCAGTTATGGTTTGGACTTCCCAAGTGATCTCATTATTGTTGGTCTCATTATTGCCCCAACCATTATTGGTCCAACTGTTATCTTCTGGTTCAGGCCAAGCCAATTGTTCTGTCTTCTTGGCTTCTTCAATCTTTTTTACAACATGTGCCTCTCCAATAGTGATATTAATGAGGAAAAAGTTGTGATTGATTGTGATAGCAAAGGGTTTGCCTTTTGGGACAGTGTGCAAGACAAGAAAGATAAGTAGTGCAAGAAGAGAAGTGAATATATAGAGAAACACAAATAGAACACTGTTCATTCAGTTGCTTTTCTTGGAAGCAGGGAAGGAGGCTGGTTCTCCTGATCTGAATTGGGTAATTCTTCTTCCAATGAAGAGATTACTCTCTGATATGGGGGAGGGCATGGTTGTGGTCCAG
Source organism: Butyriboletus pseudospeciosus (assembly GCA_038093775.1). Classification (NCBI taxonomy): domain Eukaryota; kingdom Fungi; phylum Basidiomycota; class Agaricomycetes; order Boletales; family Boletaceae; genus Butyriboletus; species Butyriboletus pseudospeciosus. Next base: position 13,265 of record JBBPSW010000050.1, on the reverse strand, counting down.
ATGTTTCCAGTCAGATGAAGATGGGCTGAAGAGGAACTTGGGGAACTCTTTGTATTACAGCAGGGGACCAGATAGCAATGTCCTGTCTAGTGGCTATTTTAATGGAAACATAAAGGTGCTCTAAGTAACTTTTGGGATTGAAGAGGAGAGAGGTGGAAAAGGCCATGATGACAAGTACAGTAGTACCAGTGAGGGGGAAAATTATCAAAACTAAAATCAACAGATGGAGGGGTTGGAGATCTCTGCACCAGATGTAGTCATTCTTCAACATGGTCTCTAGCTGTGTGGACCTGATGTCTAATCTCTTCAATCTGATTGCATCATCTCTCCTGATAAACATCTAGTTGTATTGCCTCTCCAATAAAATCTGGGAGTTCAGATGGGACAAATGCTTGATGTAGATGATAATTGAGAAGTTCAACAAGAGTAACCTTGGACTGGCTATCTGCAGTGGAGGCAGTGTTGTGGGAGGCATAAGAATCAACAGCATGAATGTGTTTCCAGTTGACAGGTTAGGTGAGTGGTGTGGGCAAGTGGACAGGGGTGCTTGGATGATATGACAATACTATAGATACTGCCCAATATGGCAAGTATCTCAGAGCAGGACTTCTCATGACATAAGAACTTAGGCAGCTATTTGATCTCCTAACATTCTTATGGGCAGCTTGCTCATATGTTGCAATGCGATCTCTGAGAAAGTAATTAACTAGCTCATCTATGAAGTTGTTGGACTTGGTTTCTGACTTGATATCTGCCTCTGTTTCTTCAGCAAAGGAATTGAGAGGGGGGCAGGGACTCTCTTCTCTCTTGATCAACACTAAGCAGCACAGGAGTTAGTGATCACATCTTGGCTCCTCAATACTGGGAGGGGAAGATTCCTACTCTTGGGGTACTACTAGGGATAGTATGAAGGGGTGCTGCAGCAGTGGGGTTGGTGACAGTTTCACCACCTGTAGTTTGGCTGGGAGAGCCAAAGGACAGTTACAGTGGCTCAAAAAAGTGTCCCAATGTTTGGCTATTTTGCAAAGACTTGACATTTGCAAAAGAACCAAAAGGTGTTAGCCCTAACTCTTGCTGGGCCATTGATAGCCCTAATCCTTGCCCTGAAGATGAGCCCTTAGTCATATAATTTGGTTGTTATGGCACTGAGATATAGCCATATTAAAGTGACATGTCATTGGGACACTTTTTTGACCAACATTTCTATTCTTCAATTTACTACTTTGTATGCCCTCCCTTTGCTTTTATCACTGCCTCTGGTCTTCTAGGCATACTCTCTATCAATCCTTGACACTCCTCAACCTCTATCTTCCCCCACTCCACTTCAATTCTCTCCCAAAGCTCCCATACTCCTTTTGGTGGTGTTGTATAGCTATTGAGTTTTTTTTTGAGGATTTGCCAGAGATGTTCAATGGGATTAAGGTCTGGAGATTGTGCTGGCCAGTCAAGAAGCTTGATCCCTTGAGATTCCAGCCACTCCTTGGCTCTTTTAGAGGTGTGCTTGGGGTCATTATCTTGTTGAAACATAATGCTCTCTTCAGGAATTCCAGAATTTTCCATGGAAGGAAGCAGATTATCCTCCAAAATGGAGACATACTGCTCAGCATTCATCCTCCCTTCAACCTCTGCAAGAATCCCCACTCCACTCCAACTCATGCATCCCCAAACCATCAAGGAACCTCCTCCAAACTTTACTGTTCCCTGGACTTCCTTGTCTCATAAAGACTTTCCTGCCAATTTCCATACATACTTCCTTCCATCTGACCCAATCCTGTTGATCTTGGTTTTATCTGACCATATAACCCTAGTCCAGTCCTCCACAGTCCAATGTTGGTGCTTGAGAGCAAAGGCTTGCCCATGTTGCCTATGCTTCACAGACAAGAGTGGCTTCTTGTTCTTGACTACAGCCTTGAGAGATGCAGACTTGAGAACATTCCTAACAGTTTGAGCAGAGACAGGAGAGGAGAGAGCAGAATTGATGAGATGGGTAGCCTGGACAGCATTTTCAACTTTGCCAGAGGTAATACTAGAGACAATTCTCCTTTTATCAATAGGAGAAAGTTTAGAAGGACATTCTAATTTGATGTTTTCCTTGCCTGGGTGGATCTCCTTGATAACCCTGGCCACAGTAGACTTGCCCAGACCAGTTTGGAATGATATTTGCCTAGTAGAAAGGCCAGATTGAGAGAGAAAAAGAATATTGGCTCTAGCAGAGGAGGGAGTGGATTTCATAATGAAGTAGGGTTGGCTGAATGGTATCTCTGCTCTTTATACCATTTGGAGTTATGTAAGTGACATCATCAGACAGGGTTGAAGCACAGCATCCATCAGAACCTTATGTTATTTACTAAATGATAGTTGATAATATCAGGGTCAAATAAGTGTCCTAATGACATGTCACTTTAATATGGCTATATCTCAGTGCCATGACAACCAAATTATATGACTAAGGGCTCATCTTCAGGGCAAGGATTAGGGCTATCAATGGCCTAGCAAGAGTCAGGGCTAACACCTTTTGGTTCTTTTGCAAATGTCAAGTCTTTGCAAAATAGTCAAACATTGGAACACTTTTTTGAGCCACTGTAAAGAGTTTTGTCCTAATGAAACACCAAGCTTACAGGGCAATGGTATTCCCTAGTGACAAGATAGGATTGTCTGCTGTAAGCAGTAACCCTTAAGACCACAGTAGTAAGAGTGAGGATGGGAGAACACCAAGAGGACAAAACTGAGGTCCTCTGGCAGCAGCTTGGGCCTTTATATACTACTCAGGGGTTTACACTTGTGTACACTAGATCTAAGAGATATCCTGTGCATAGCTATGACAAACATGAGGAGGAGGCATGGATCAGTACTGCCTTGCCTTGAGGCAAGCAGTAATGAGGAACATGAGGACAATGAGTCAGAGATAAGGCCATGAGGCCAAGGTGAAACATACATGAGGCAAAGGAGATTAATATGGCTGTGATGATAAGACACAGGTGAGGAGGAAGAGTGGAACATGAGGCAGACATGAGGCTGCACTGGTCTGGCCATGGGGCAAAGGTCCAGACCACGAGGAGGGATGAGCATTTAGAGGATCGCGAGATAGGGGTTAAAGATAGGGGCTAAATGCGAAATCACTCAGATAAAATCAGGAAAAATAGGAAAAATAAAGGGAAAAAAATAGAGTATCTGTAACAAGATCGAGATAGGAAGGTGAATAGATTTAGATCTTGATCCAGACATAAATACAGGTGCTATCATTACAGAAGGAAGTGATGTTGGTCCACTCCTTCCTATCAAAAATGCTGATCAGAGGGGGGGAGGGGGATTCATGGCTTCTATGGGTTCTGCAGGAGTAGTGTTGATGATGTTTGTGTATTTGTCATTCCATTCTTTGGTGAATTCCTCATGGATTTCCTGGGGTGTTCCTGTGGTACCCATTAGGTGCAAATTGTGCTCATCCAGTGTTGTGTCAAATGCTGTCTTGAGTGTCCTTAGCACCATACCCTGGTCACTTCCTTTAGTGACCAGTGCCAGGTATCAGTCTAATTCATCTGTGTCATTGTTGACAGGGGAAGGTGAAGTAGTGGTTGTGGTTACCACTCTGGTGTGGGTAACTGGTCAGAAGAGTTTCCTGGCTGAACAGTAATCTAGATGTTTCTTTGTCAAACAACCTTGTTGGTTGCAGATGAAACACCGGTTCTCAGCCATTCTTTTGGCTTGTTCCATGGGGGACAATATGATCTTGTCCATGTTCATGGTGTTGGAATCATGAGCTTTTCCTCCTCCACCATAGGCAACTGCAGAGCCATTCTTCATAGCCACAATTCAAGCATATGCTCCGCTGATCTGGGTGGCAGCAGAATAAATGTCTTTTATTAAAGCATTGTCCTTCCTCATGACTGGATTTTGGATCAGCTGTTCTGCAATCTGATTGTCTAGCCCCTGGAGGAAGAACTCTGTGAGAGCTCCAATATCCTTCATTTCTGACCACACAGCGAGCAGTAAAAATTGGGACATGTAGTCATTGAAGTGGCCCTGGGCCATCTTTAGGTTGGCAAGCTTGGCCCAAGCATTGTCAGCTGAGTCATATAGGGAGAATGTGGTGAGGAATGCTGCCCTGATCTTGTCATATGTCTTGTCTGCTCCAGCAACCAAGGTGTTCTGGAGTTTGGTGAGCCATGCCTTGGAGAATGCCTTGCTGTGCCCTTTCAACATCCTATTGAGCAAAATGAACTTCTTTCCTTCTTCCATTATCCTGTTGTTTAGGCTGAAATAGCTTTCCATTGCCATTAACCATTGTTTGGTGTCTGCTGTATCTCCTGAGAATTCTTCTGGTAGGGCTACCTTCTCTCTATCCATATCATTATTATCTTCTTCATCTGAGGCTGAGTCTGGATGCAATCCACCTGGTGATCCTTTTGCAGGGGTTACTGGCTCTGGGGTGTCTACTTGGATTCGGACTAGATACCTTTTGTTACAGATGCTCTATTTTTCCCTTCATTTTCCCTATTTTTCCTGATTTTATCTAAGTGATTTCGCATTTAGCCCCTATCTTTAACTCCTATTACCCGAACACCTAGATGCTCATCCCTCATGGCAATCCAGACCTCTGCCTCATGGATAAACCAGTGCAACCTCATGTTCTCCTCATGTCCCACTCAATACCCTCACCTGTATCTTATCATCACAGCCATATTAATCTCCTTTGCCTCATGTATGTTTCACCTTGGCCTCATGGCCTTATCTCCGACTCAATGCCCTCATGTTCCTCATTACTGCTTGCCTCAAGGCAAGGCAGTACTGATCCATGCCTCCCCCTCATGTTTGTCATAGCTATGCACAGGATATCTCTTAGATCTAGTATATACAGGTGTAAACCCCTGAGTAGTATATAAAGGCCCAAGTCACCACCAGAGGACCTCAGTTTTGTCCTCTTGGTTTTCTCCCATTCTCACTCACACCTGCTGTGGTTACAAAGGTTTTTACTATCCCTAGCAGTAACAGCCCTTGTCCAGATACATCATCTCCTAGTAAGCTTGGTGTTTCACCCTTCAGGTACAGGGGTTGGTTGCAGATCCAGGTCCAATTCTGGCAGTAGAGTGTGAGTAGCCAATGGGGTCCCTGAGTGCGAGTGGAGACCATCAGAAAAGGCAGGTGATTGAGACTGTGGATTGGGTCAGGCCTGAAATCTGGATGTGCCCATGACCCTTCTTGAAGAATGTTCTGATTGTTGGTCTTCCTTGTCAGAGGGAAAAGAGGCTTCTGGTAGTCTAATGTGCTGAATGGTGAAGAAATAAACTCCCTGAGTTCAAAGAGGAGTCCTGGTGTTTGATAACATGGGAAATTTATAACCTAGATCTTTTGTTACATTCCTGACATAACTGACACATACTGTACATATGCTCCAAGCAAGAGAATGGCCTTGCCAAGATATGACCCCCCTATATTGATCTGCTATGGACCCTTGGTGGCAATGCTACAGTGTCTTGTAGCTCCAGGTGCTCTTGGATAGGTGTCCTCCAATGAAGGCCTGTAACTGTCCACCTTGGCTGTGGGCTTTCTCCTCTAGTTATTGGCTAGAGGCCTAATGTGCTGTCAAGGAGGTTTCCCTGCTCAGGACCCAAGCAGGTGGTCACTGGTCCAAGTTATCCAGTAAGGCCTATCTGAGCAATGACAAGCTGTAGGGATCCAATAAGACTCTGTCCACCTGGTACAGAAAATATATGTGACCACTTGTGCAAGGCTGGTTACCCTATAAGTGGTTGTGGTAGCTGTGGGCTATGAATACCACTGGCTAGCACCAAGACACAGCACAGTGATATGGCCTGCAATAGCACATCTCCCAAGCAACAGCAATGGCAAGAGCTGTTGCTACTGAGGCCAAGATCAGGAGCAGGATCAAGGCAAAGAGCAAGATGGCTTCCAGATCTGGTAGGAAGATCAATGCAAGAGGAAAGGGGACCTTTGTGGAAGAAGCTACAGTACATGATAGATTGTGTAGATCTAGGTTAGAGTTGCATGAAGGTGGATCTGGGCCTTATATGTAACTCTAGCTACTTTATGGTAGACTTCTTCTACCTAAATCAGGAACTACCATAATAGGAATAGATATGTATCGGAGATAATAGTTGGTGGTACTAGTCACCAAGGTCAATAGCTGGAGGTAATAGGGAACAACCTGTGCACAAGAGAGCATAGGTTAGAAGGCAGTGTCTGTAGTACCACATGGCAGACATAATGGGGGAATCCTGGGGAAGTCCCTGGATTATCCCTAGAAGTGGACATCAGCAACAGCAACATCATCAAGAGGCATGAAGTTGAATAGGAGGTCATTCCATAGGCCAGGTGAAATGGGGGAGGGATAAGAAAAAGTGGAGTACTCCTCTATATCCATAACAGTTGGCATGGGCTATTTGGCAATGCTGTCAAGTTTTGCTGGGTCCATAGCAATATGGTTTGGAGAAAAGGTCATGCCCAAGTACCCAACCTCCAAAGTGGCAAAGGTGCATTTTTCCAACTTAAGGTGGAGGTGGTGGTTGGTTGTCCAACAAAGCACTCACTTGGTTTGTTCAGTGTGTACATGGGGGTCAGAAAAGAAGATGAGAAAGGTCATCCATGTAGATGATAAGCCACCCTTCTGTGATTATATGTCAGAATATATAATTCATAAAACATTGGAAGGTGGTGGGGGAATTGCACAGGCTGAAGAACATGATGGTGGGTTCAAAGAGTCCTTTGTGAGTAATGAATGCCACCTTCCATTGGTGGCCATCCTTGATTGGTATGTTGTTGTACTCCCATTGAATATCAAACTTGGTGAAGATGGTGGTGCCTTGTAATTTATTGATAAGGGTGGAGATAAGTGGCAGGGGATAGGCATTGCAGATGGTGTGTTCATTTATGTAATGATAGTCTTGGCATGAGTGAAGGTCTCCACTCTTCTTCTTTACAAAGAAGAAAGGGAATGCTTGTAGGGAATTGAAAGGGTGAATCTTCCCATTGTTATGTTCCTGACATACCCCTGACATGTACTGTATACTTCCAAGCAAGAGGATGGCCTTGCTGGGATATGACTCCCCTATATTGATCCACTATGGACCCCTGGTGGTGATGCTACAGTGTCTTGTAGCTCCAGGTGCTCTTGGACAGGTGTCCTTCAATGAAGGCCTGTGACTATCCACCTAGGCTGTGGGCTTTCTTCTCTAGTTATTGGCTAGAGGCCTAATTTGCTGTCAATGGAGTTTCCTCACTGAAGACCCAAGCAAACTGACACTGGTCCAAATTAGCCAGTCAGTCGTATCCGAGCAGTGACAAGCTGCAAGGATCCAATAAGACTCTAGCACCTGCTAGAGAATATGGGACAATGGTATGGCCCATGATAGCATGTACCCCAAGCAACAGTGATGGTGAGAGCTATTGCTACCAAGGCCAAGATCAGGAGAATAATCAAGGCAGAGAGCGAGATGGCTTCCAGATCTGGTGGGAAGATTGAAGTGAGAGAAGAGGGATCTTCACAGGAGAAGCTACATGGTAGATTGTGTAGATCTAGGTTAGAGTTACATGAAGGCAGATTTGGGCCTTATATGTAACTCTAGATACTTCAGGGTAGGCTTCTTCTACCTAAATCAGGAACTACTGTAATAGGAATAGATATGTATTGGAGGTAATAGTTGGTGGTACTAGTCACCAGGGTCAATAGCTGGAGGTAATAGGGAACAACCTGTGCACAAGAGAGCATAGGTTAGAAGGCAGTGTCTGTAGTACCACATGGCAGGCATAATGGAGGAATTCCAAGGAAGTCCCTGGAATATCCCTAGAGATGGACATCAGCAATGGCAACATCATTGAGAGGCATAGAGTCAAATAGGAGGTCATCCCATAGGCTGGATGAAATGGAGGAAGGATAGGAAAAGGTGGGGTACTCTTCTATACCCATAACATTACCCTCTGAGTATGTCTGAAGTTCCATCTCAGACCCCAGGGTTCCTATCCTTGCAGTGGCCAGTAAAATGCCAGACTGTGTTGAAGAAAGGGTCATTGGAGGTACAGATCCAGCTTGTGGGAGATTTCATCACTTCAGAACAGAGGATCATCCTCTAAGGCATAAAGGATGCTGGGGGAGTCCAGGATAGCAGAGTACAAAAGGTGGGCCACATGCATAGGGAGGAACATGGGATAGACATTGTGGATGTGAAGAGGAGAGGATGGGGTGGACTGAGAGGAGAAAGCAACCAAAGAGGAGAGGAAGGCCATTATGATGGCCTTCCATCAAAGGTTGTGAAGCTTCTTATAGGCAGAAAGAATCAGGGTTGCATAACAGAGATTACTTTCTGGTTCCCAGGTGTTTTCAGCTGAGATGTGGGGCCCTTGTGAGCTAAGATAGCTTCAACTTTGTATTCCTCTTTGTCATTAATGATGTCAGGTGGGGGTTTCTAAGAAGGAGGGGCTGTGGGTTTCTGTGGAGCAATAAGAAGATAGGAGAAACACATGGAAGACATTGTGTATCTTCCAGATATGGAGGAGGTGGAGTTGGTAGATAAGGGGAGATAGGATGCAGGAAATCTCAAAGGATCCCATTCATTTGGGTGCTAGTTTCCTAGAGGGGAGCTTAAGGCAAGATTAGTTGCTTCTAGCCACACCTTATCTCCAACTTTCCAGGGGGAGAATTGTCAAGAAGATCTGGAGGGCATGATCTTTCAAGCTGATTTGTGGATGGCAAGGGCTTCCTTTCATGCTTCCTCAAGGAGGAATAGATGATTTTCTAGGGTGGGAATGAATGTTTTACCAATGGGAGGATAGGAGCAGGGTTCATATCTGTGTAGGAGGGAAAACAGAGATTTCTTTGTGGAGCTATGTGGGGTGGAGTTGTGGTGGAATTTGGCAGAAGTAAGGAAATGGGCCCATGATGACAGATTGTTGGCACAAAAGATTTGTAGATAAGTCTCTAACTCCTGGTTGGTTGGTTCAGTCAGCCCATCCATTTGAGGGTGATAGGTGGTAGAGAGTTGGACATTGTACTTGTGAAGACAAGCAAGCTCTCTCATGAGAGCAGAGGTGAACTGAGGTCCACATTCAGAGATGAGAGTGTTGTGGAGACTGAATCATTTAAAGACCAAATCAAAAAATACTTGGGCAATTCCAGTGGCATCAATGGTGTTATGGTTTTCATTCTCTTTCATCGAATACTTCTTTTCTCTGAATACCACTACCATTGTACCTGGAGAACCACTCACGTTTCTAACACCAGTTACTTTACTCCTTGTAAACGTGGACTCTATCTCATTTTGTTTGCTTGACTAACTTTCTTTTCATTCTATGAACTTCCTTTACATTCAGTTCCTTTCTTAGCTCAGTCCATGCACACTCCTCTCTCCTATAAATAGTCGACCTTAGCTACCATTGTACTCTGTTCTTGATCTATGCAATACAAGTGTATTATATTTGGAATCATCTTCGAGCATTCAAGTCTTCACTTGAGTGTCTCTGACACTATCTCCCTCGAGCCCAAGTCCTTCGATCCCTTGAATGTTATGCACTCAGGACATTGGTCTCTTCATGAGCATTGCCCTGTAAGATAATTAGTAGGTGGAATCCATCTTTGTATGCTTCATGTAACAAAAGATTGAGAACTACTTTGGTCCCATCTTCTTAGGTGTAGGACCCTCCCACCATCACAACGAGTTCCCAACAACACATCCAAGTCCCTAACGACCCACTAAGTGACATAGAACTGGACCAAGTTTTCCATTTCTCCTGAATCCTTCCCCAGCACTACCCAAGGTCCCTAGCAACCCCAGACCCCCTGCACCTAAGATGTCTTCTCAAGCCACTGAGTTGAAGGCAGCCCTCCCTGCTGACTTTTCCGGAAAGTCTGATGATGCCCCCTGATGGATCAAGGCTATGAAAGCCTACTTTGCACTGAACTTCATGTTGTACTCCACTGATGAAGGAAAAGTTACCACTACCCTGAATAAGATGAGTGAAGGATGAGGAGTGTCCTTTGCCAAGATGTGGTACGACAAGCTTGCCAACCCCCTCATCAACGCTAGGGAGAAACCTTTGACAAATTTGCAGAAAACTTCGAGACTACCTTCTACCCCTTTGACACCAAAGCCACTGCCTACCTGGACATTTCCAAGCTTGTCCAGAAATCCTCTAAAGGTCCTGATGGAATCACTAACGATGGATTCCAACAATACATCACAGACTTCCAGAACCTGTCCAGTAAGGCAGGAATCACTGATAATATCACCCTCATTGACCAATTCTCCTTGGGGCTTGACCAATGAATTGCCACAATGATCCTCTCTATGTCTCCCATCCCAGATACCATCAACAAGTGGATCGAACGAGCAAAGACCTTCCATGCTTAGAAAATAAGGATCCAGGCCCTGAGGAGCAGATGATTTCAACCCTCCTCCTTCTGCCCCACACCCAAAGACCCCAATGCCATGGACATCAACAATGTAACCCTATCCAAGCTTACACCCCCCAAGTGAGCCTGATGCATCAGAGAAGGGCTATGCTTTCATTGCTGGAAAAAAGGTCACAACTCTTCCAACTGTCGAAACCCCTTCCTCCAACAAGGGCCACCCACTATCTCCACCCCAAAGCAGAACATCCAAAGCACTGAGATGAACCCTCCCTCACCACCCAAGGAAACTCCAGCTTTGTCCAAGCTGGATCAATACATCAACTCCCTGAAAACCTCGGGAAAGACCGACTCCAACATATTCTCCATCCTAAAGATGTGTTATGAAGAACCCCCAGAGGAGATTGCAACCATCTATGCCCTGGGAATTGAAAGAGCACAGGATTTTTAAGAAGGGAAGCTGCTTTGATGTCTCCTTCCCTTATGTTGAACCATGTACTTGTAGCGCCCACTAGCAATCAAACCAAACGTCTCCCTGTAAAACATTGACACCACCACTCTCATCAATTCCAGAGCCACAGGAAACTTCCTAGATCTCTGTCTCCTTCCCAAGGGAATCTTCAAACTCTCCCTGGTTGCCTCTCTAGTCACTACCTACAACATTGATGGAATCCCAAACACCAAAGGAACCATCAAATGGACAACCATCATCTCTTTCTCCTCTGGACCATTCTCCGACTCTGTAAGGTTCATGGTTGTTCACCTCTCTCGCCCCCAGATAATCCTTGGAATGCCTTGGCTTTGAAAGTGGAACCCACATATCGACTGGTCCACATTCTCCATCAATCTATTTCCCTTGCAATCCTCACACAATCCCTTCCATCACAACACAGAAACCTCTGAAGCCATCAATAAGACAACAATCTCTATGGAACTCACCCTTGCTGAAACACCCAAGGAAATTTCCCTCCTAGACTTTTTGCTCTGACTTCACTGACATCTTCACTGAGAAAACCCATGACCAACTCCCTCCTCATTGACCATATGACCACACCATTGAACTGAGAGACACCTTCGTACTGAAGATTGCCAAGGTCTATTCCCTCAACCCGGCAGAGAAAGAGGTTTGTAAAGCCTTTGTGGAAGAACATCTCAGAACCAGTTACATCATCCCTTCCAAGTCTTTCCAAGCCGCCCTGTTCTTCTTTGTCCCAAAGAAGGATGGATCCCTTCGACCTTGTCAGAACTATCACTACCTCAACAGCCATATGGTTCGAAACACCTACCCTCTTCCCCTCATTTCAGAACTAGTTGAAATGGAAGGGAGCCTTCATTGACTGTAATGTTCTTCAGCTTCTGCAATCGCTCTGCCACATTCCAAGGCTTCATGAATCACATCTTCTCTGACATGATTGCTGAACAATGGCTGAAGATATACATTGACAACCTCAGCATCCACACAAATGGTCCTCTTTCCCTCCATCACAAACGAACTCGACAAGTTCTCCAATGACTTAGAGACCATCACCTCTCCCTCAAACTCTCCAAGTGTTCGTTCGACTCCTCAATCATGGAGTATCTCAGCATGATTATCAGTGAAGGACAAGTTTGTATGGACCCCACCAAACTCTCAGCCATTGCCTCTTGGAAACCTCCCACCTTGGTCAAGGGCATCCGTTCCTTCCTTGGCTTCGCAAACTGTTATCAGAAGTTTATCCCCAACTACTCCAACATTGTCACCCCCCTTACCTTCCTCACCAAAAAGGACCAACCTTGGACTTGGAGCCCCCTTCAATAATGCATCTTCAACACCCTTCACCAAATCTTCTCCTCTGCTCCTGTTCTCTCCATTCCTGACACTTCCCGCCCATTTTCCATCATGACTGATGCCTCTCTACTCGCTGCCAGTGCTGTCCTTATGCAGAAGGATTTGAATGGAGATCTCCACCCCTGCACCTACTTCTTCAAGACCTTCTCCTTAGCTGAGCAAAACTACAACATCTACAACCAAGAGCTCTTCACTGTCACCTCTCTTACATCAAGGATCCCTGCAAAGTCTCTCATCGTCAAATCTGTTAGGCCCTCTTTCTCCAAGATTTCCACATTGGGTGGGTTGTCACCCCCAGGTCTCACATGGGACCAGCGATGCCCTCTCTTGCAAGAACTTCCCCAACACCTCTTTAGATAACTCTGATTCCTCCATTGTTCCTGACCATATTATCATTAATGCCCTTGATCTTGCCCTTGCTAAATCAATCTCTGCTCCCACTCCTTCCAACCCCTTTGTTCTTCATGTTCTTTCTGCTCTGAAGGAGGGTTCCCCTTTATTTTCTTGTGCTTCACTTTCCAACTGGTCCTTTGACAATGGACACTTTCATTTTAAGGGCCAATTGGACTAGCCTTAGAGGGGCACCAGGATGAGAAGCTAGCAAAGCCGAGGTAGAATAGTCTACCCCAGGATGACATTGGAGTCAAGTGTCCACATACAGGATGAAGCCAACTAGGAACACCATAAAATGTGTTGAAAGGGAGGGAAGGGAGGGAAAGGTAGTGTAGTCATGAGTTATTGATGGGGAGAGTGGCGAAGCAAAGAACACTATAATACATTAGCAAAAGGTGGGTCATGAATGGACCGACCATGGAACAGAACAGCCTGCAAGAGTGTGGGATGGCGACGAATATAGCGCTCAAAGGTGTCTGATTTCCACCTCCCAACAGCTTGAATTTGGGAGGGTGGAACACCTGCAGCAGCAAGTGATGTCGCACCACCAGCACGCATTAAATGACCCCCAATAGAATGAGGGAAGAAGCGATGTAGCCTAGACATAAACCAGGAGCGAGAAGGCACAGAACCATCAGAACAGACCCATAACTGAGGAAACAATGGGAACAAGACATCACGAGATAC
>JBBPSW010000049.1:0-26979 GCA_038093775.1 Butyriboletus pseudospeciosus | reverse complement strand
GGCTTATAGGCATCATCAGAGTCAGATTCTACCATGGTGGAAATCTTGGAGGGAGGAGGAAAGAGAGTCTAGACTTGAAGGGGGAGAAACAGAAAGAGGGTTGGAGCAGGGAGAAACAAGAAATTGGTCAATGTATTTGAGATACGTATCACATTGCTCTTGTGGTAAAGAAAAATAGATATGTAAAAGGATAGATGATATGAAAAAAGCAAATGATGTATTCACTCTATGTGTCAAAACTCTTGAGGAGTCATTGGAACAGTTCAAAACACAGTTGTCCAATGCTGCCAAGCAAAAAAAGGCAAAGGATGGATCAAACAACCATCTTGCATTATAGGTAATTTGATACAGATGAAGATGTAACTTGAGTTTACCTTCTTCCAGCCTTTCATTCATCCTATGTTCAGCAAGCTGTGTGGTATTGATATGAGTTCTGTGCCCAAGCACAAACTGCCTCCCTACTTGCATCTACTATCTTTTCACTTCCTAATGGAAAACCATTTAAGACAACTGAAAACAGGTGTCAAGTCTGGCATTCAAATTTTCTTGGCCAAGTTGATAGTGATGTGAACACCAAATTCATCAATGAGGTAGTCCAGCATGTTTTTGATAATGAGACCATAAGTATCTCAGTCATCACTTCAAGGTTGAGCTTACCAAATATGCAGCAACTTTGCTCTGCCCTGAATTCAAAGGGAAATATTCCTGACAGTGATTTTGATCATAGACCAATTGGACTAGCCTTAGAGGGGCACCAGGACAAAGAATAGTCTACCCCAGGATGACATTGGAGTCAAGTGTCCACATACAGGATGAAGCCACTAGGAACACTAGAGAAGAAGGGAAGGGAGGGAACGGGTAAAGCAAAGGCAGTGGCTAGCAAGCAAACAAGAGGACTCTGAGAACAAAGGCAAGAAGAGTTAAATGAAATTATACACACCTGGCAAGCAAATGAGAGGACTGTAGGAAGAGGGGTTGGAGGAGTGCTTTCATTTGCTTGCCAGTCAGAGTTTGGATTGGAGTTTGGAAAGAGGGGCCTTTGCCACAATGATGTGGCACAGGTGGGGAGTCTGAACACAATGGTGTGGTCAGTCTCAGAGTTTAAATTGGAGTTTGGAAAGAGGGGCCCTTTGCCACAATGATGTGGCACAGGTGAGCAGTCTGATCACAATGGTGTGGTCAGTCACAAGTCAAGCAGGGACCCTCCAACCATAGTGGTAGTGGGTGTGCTTGTGAGGCACTGGCAAAGGCATGGTGCACATGGTCGTGCCATTGTCCAATTAGCCTTGTATAAACCAAGTTTGAACCCAAATAAAAAGGGAATTGTCTCTAGTATTACCTCTGGCAAGGCTGAAAATGTTGTTCAGGCCACCCATCTCATCAATTCTGCCCTCTCCTCCCCTCTCTCTGCTCAAACTGTTAGAAATGTTCTCAAGTCTACATCTCTTAAGGCTGCAGTCAAGAAAAAGAAACCACATTTGTCTGTGGAGCATAGACAACATAGGCTAGCCTTTGCTTTCAAGCATCAACACTAGACTGTGGAGGACTGGACTAGGGTCATTTGGTCAGATAAGACCAGGATTAATAGGATTGGGTCAGATGAAAGAAAGTATGTGTGAAAATTGGCAGAACAGCCTTTGCAAGACAAGGAAGTCTGGGGAATAGTAAAATTTGGAGGAGGTTCCTTGATGGTTTGGGGGTGGATGAGTTGGAATGGAATGGGGATTTTTGCAGAGGTTGAAGAAAGGATGAATGCTAAGCAGTATGTCTGCATTTTGGAGAATCATCTGCTTCCTATCATGGAAATTTTTGGAATTCCTAAGGAGAACATTATGTTTCAACAAGATAATGACCTTAAGCACACCTCTAAAAGAGCTAAGGAGTGGCTGGAATCTCAAGGAATCAAGGTTCATGACTGGCAAGCACAGTCCCTAGACCTTAATTCAATTGAACATCTCTGGCAAATCCTCAAAAAGAAGGTCAATAGCTATACAACACCACAAAAAGGAGTATGGGAGATTTGGAAGAGAATTGAAGTGGAGTGGGACAAGATAGAGGTTGAGGAGTGTCAAGGATTGATAGAGAGTATGCCTAGAAGACTAGAGGTAGTAATAAAAGCAAAGGAAGAATATAGACAGTACTAAAATTGTAGAACAGAAATGTTGGTCAAAAAAGAGTTCCAATGACATGTCACTTTAATATGATTATATTTTAGTACTGTGACAACCAAGTTATGATGATCTCCAAAACTGTTGCAATGCCTAACCCTGATGTGGTGCACACAGCACACTACAGATACCTGTGGGAATTCCACTTAGCTTTGGTGGGAACAAAAAAAGTACACACTCTTGGCTACAATCCAGCCTCTGGGTTATGTGATTTGGATCAGAGGCTGTGGAGTTATGTCCATTTCAAAACAGCAATACAATTGCAACAGTTTTGCATCTGTTAGTAGAGAATGTGCAATCTTGTTGAAATACCATCATAAGTGGCAATGTTTGGTTATGCAAACAAATATACACATTTAAATATTATGTCTGAGTTTGAAATAGTTCACACACTTCTTTATTCCCAACCACATTATCATGAGATCCATTTCTTCTATTCAGAGAAACACCATTCTCTCTATGCTTGATGCTGGTCAGTTAGCTCATTCTATTGCTCCTACCACTAGTCTCCATGCCTCTACCATATCCAGGCTCTGCTCCAAAGAGTGTTCTGAGCTTCAGAAGTCTGTTGGAGGTCATTCATTCAAGCTTCCTCCTACCAATCTTTATTATGCCATTTGTCTTATCTCATCTGGAAAGGCAGAAAATGCTGTTTGAGTGACCAATGCTCTCACCAATGTGGTCAACCAACCCCTTTCTACCACCACAATATGCCAGCACTTGATAAAAACTGGTATGAAGGCTGTGGTGAAGTCTAAATGCCCTCTTCTATCAGCTAGGCATTGTGAGGCTTGCTTGGACTATAGGGGACTGGAAGAGGGTGGTATGGTCTGATGAGACTAAAATCAATCATCTAGGGTCAGATGGGTGAAAATGGATCTGGAAAAAAGCAGATGAGGAGCATAACAATAGATTGATTGAAGGAACCTTGAAGTTTGGAGGAGGTTCTCTTATGATGTGAGGGTGTATGACTTGGCAGGGAGCTGGGTATGCTGCCAAGATTGATGATAGGATGGATGGGGACCTTTATTTTCAGATTTTGAAGGATGAGCTGCTGAATACTGTGTAGTATTATGGTCTAGATCCTCCTAATATGATCTTTCAGCAAGACAATAACCCTAAGCATACTTGTAAAAAGGTAAAAGAGTGGCTTGGAGAGCAGGATTTTGGAACTATGATATGGCCAGCATGGTTCCCTGACCTCAACTCCATTGAACATATCTGGGGTCACCTCAAAAGAAGGCTAGCAGATTAAAAACACCTTCCTAGTTGAACTCATGAGTTATGAAAGAGAGTTCATGTGGAATGGGAGGGGATACCACTTGAGGAGTGTCAGAAGTTGATTTAAAGTATACCTAGGAGGGTTGAGGCAGTTCTCAAGGCAAAAAGAGGCTATACCAAGTACAAATATCCACTTTATACCAAGAGATGCAAAACTGTTGCAATGGTATTGCTGTTTTGAAATGGACATAACTCCACAGCCTCTGATCCAAATCACATAACCCAGAGGCTGGATTGTAGCCAAGAGTGTGTACTTTTTTTGTTCCCACCAAAGCCAAGTGGAATTCCCACAGGTATTTGTGGTGTGCTGTGTGCACCACATCAGGGTTAGGCATTGGAACAGTTTTGAAGGTCACTGTATGGTTTTAACGATTGTGCAATCCAAGTCCTTTCTTAGGATTTGTAGGTTGGCAACATTAGAGTTGCACATCACTCTTTCTCACTCCTGTCTTCATCTTTGCCTGTAGCCCTGAGTAGTAAGGGGAATCTATTGCTGGACCATACACTTAAGTGGAAAATATGATACTTTGTCTCAGATTTATATATAGTCCTTGGCACTAGAGCCAATGAAGGCAACTAGCTACCTAGGGTGTTGCAGGGGTATCCTCAAGCAGACTGAATATGTTTAAACACCACCCCAACCTTTTTCACCTCTGAATGGGATACATCCCTGGTCCATATAAGGCCATTTTTCTCTTTACAAAATAGTACAAGCACAATACAGCTATTAGTAGTCAGGGAAGTCTATTGACCCAATACCTTCTGGTTGAGCTACAACCTCAGTCAATGGACTGCAGTGCTGGCCAGGAAGCCCTATGAACTTTGCAAACCTCTACCTCAATAGCCTCTCATGGACACTAATGATGATGCTTTGACATAAGATCCTTATTTCTCATCATATATTTGCAAATTCTAGCCAGTGTGATTTGACACTATTACCATAAGCTGCTTTGCTTTTTTTGGGATGGAATTATATTTATCCAAGCAATTTTCCCACTATTCAATGGAAAGAAGGGGTTAGCTCATTTTAATCTCTCCATGCTTTTGCAGGCAATGCCTGCTGCTACCCACCACAAGTTCTTTGTTTGGCTTGCAAAATTACATTTCACTCTTTGCAATCTCCTCTCTCTCTTTCAAATGAAACTTGGCTTCCCCTCCTGCATATAGCTAGCCCAATCAATTTTTGTTGGTCCTGACAGTATTTTACCCTGGTACATCACTGCCACATGATAATGTGCTTTCTATTTATGTGTAGCAGATGTGCATTGTTCTTCATTTGCAGTTTCACAGAGCCAGGCTGGATTCAAACAGTGGAGAAAACAGAAAAACTGCCAGATATAGCAGAATATTTGGAAATCCTATTAGCTTCCAAGATTAATCTCAAAGATTCAGGCTGTCATGGAACCATTCTCATCAAAGGCATGTTATACTTTCCATTTCATGATGTTAGGTATGCTCTTATCTCCATTTCCTAGGAGTATTTTCCAGAGGAGCTTGTCAAAAAACTCACACCACACCATCTTTTCATAAAGCAGGTGAAAGATAAGCAGAATATTGACATCAAGATATGGGAGTGTTGTTGCCTCATAAAGGGTCCTGAAGCATACAAGTTATATACTACATGACTCACAGTAAAGAAAGGCAAGAGGTCTTAGCAAAGTTTTCTGTCCCCTATCTAACTCAGTTAAATTATGATAATTTCAGATTTATTCAACAAACTACCTCATCTAAAATATTAAACAACTCAGGGGGAAGAGTGAATATAAAGAATCAGGTTCACTGCACACAACCCTTGCATGTCCTTCAGAACCCATGTTATTCTGGGCATGCTGTCAGTGAACTTGGAATTGACTTCTCAATCACTCTTGACAAGAATGAAAGGCATTAGAAGTGCTGCTGTTGATCCTGCTAGGATGAAGCTGAAACCATTGCTTATTTGACACCACCCATTGGCCTATCCAGTGGTCACTGTTGAAGAATATGTTGGCTAGTGGCCAGAGCATAGAGCTGGTGGTGCTGAGACCAATAAATGCAGAGACTTCATCAGGGGTTAGATTGTCATCATATAATTTAGGTTGGACTTCAGAGGCTACAGAACTGGGACCACTGAGAGCTGCAGCAACTTTGTCCTATGGAGATGAGACATGATTATTGGAGAGGTAATGGATAGTGATGTGCCAAAAGAGGCCTCCTCTGGTGAGGAACCGGCAGGAATTTGGATGAGAAAGTAGAATCTTAAGATCTAAAATGTATTGGTGGATAACATCAGGATCCCTGGAAACAAGATGAGGAAGGTTTGGGGGAGGTAACCAAAGAGATGGTGAAGGGAAAGGGGAGAGGATCCAGAATTTGAGTCCACCTGCCAGAAAAAAACACATACAATATTGCAAGAAGTGTTCAGGATGATGGAGACTCCATAAATGAACACAACATTCTGTTCATGAAGAAGTCTGCAAGTGCCTTGCATATGGAATATTTTCTGGAGTTGGGACAGGAAGAGGATCAGGGAGGAAAAAACATTCATCAGGAAATTGGTTGATGAGCCACTGAAGAGCAGTCTGTGGTAGCATGGAGTTTGTTGCAGATTCAGGTGCAACTAGAGAAGATGTGGGAACATCTGCCATGGGCACAGAAGAGGTTGGGTCAGGTTGCTCAAAATGGACCATGGCCATGTCCAGGGGAAAGGTGAGAATGAACATCATATTAACCAAAAAACTGACCTGATCAGGTTGAACCAGTGTAGGCAATTCCAGTTCCAGAAGAATGGATATCCAGGAAGGCCCATGTTGCTCAGAGGATAGCATCATTGTGTTTTAGAAGAAATTTGAGAATGAGACATCACCTTCATCAAAATATTTACTTGAACACATCAATCCAATTGGGGCATTTCTGGTAGGGGGGGGGTATGTGGGACAATAAGACTAAACTCTCTTTGGGCCCATGCCTTTCAGAAGGTGCCATATCATAGCCTGTATGAAATTCAGGATAGAACATGACTTTGGCAGAAAGACCTACCTGATCAGAACTAAATGGTTGGCTGAATTCTGGTTGGGAAAGGGTTGATGTTTGATAAGGCAGGATTAAGCATTGGAGGAAGATAGGCTCCTCAAAAGGTGGTATCACCATGTTTTGAATGATATTAATAATGAGACATAAGTTTGACAGACAGACCTACCTGCTGAGGTTGAACTGGTGGAGGCAATTCTGGTTCAAAAGGGGTTGATACCCAGAAGGCTCAACCAAACCCTCCTGAGGCCCAGGTCTTTCAGAAGGTACCATGACTATCTTCTACAGGAAGTTGAGAATGAGACATGAGTGTGAATAAAAGACACACCTGCTCATGTTGATTCAACATGGGTAATTTGGATTGAGGGGATGCTGATATTCAGATTGGGTCAGGAAGAATCTACAGCAAATGTTGAGAAAGAAAACATTCATCATATACAGATACTTTATGTATTTGAGGAGGATCAGAATGATGATGGGATGACCATCTGGAATGTTTGTGGTGAGGGAGGGATGGATTGCAAGAGGGATGAGAAGGGCATGAGGAGTGGGTTGGAAACATGGAGGACCAATCCACAGCATTAGGATCATCAACTGAAGGAGACCTGCATCTTGTTGGAGGGATCTGTGCACCTATCATAGCACCAATGGATGGACCAGGTTTAGGTTCACTTGATTTCCAAGGCTTCTGTAGTATGAACATAAAATTCTCAGGAAGAGTACCTTCATCAGTATCATTCTCCTCATCAAATTCATTGATGTATAATATATCAATGTTGCCTGTGGGTCTCTTCTGTAGCTCACTGGAGTGTATACCAATGAGCTTGGCATGTTGCTTCTTTGTAATCTTTTTGAAGCACCCTTAGTGGTCCTGCAATACAAATAATTTCTGCCCTTTTTAACTTGGAGGAGGTGCAACCTGAGTTGATCAATGCTCATCATATGCATGGCATTTTTCTATCTTGTGAGACAATAAGAAAGCAACATGTGCCCTCACTTGTTCAGCATCCAAGTCCTTGGCATTAATGTGGCAAGGCTTGAAAGGGGAGGGCTAGTTATTATGATAAACATAATGCACTGGGACATGGTGGTCAAGATAGTTGGTGAGTTCCTGAAGTGTAATTGATTGCAGATTGACAACAACCCCATGTAAAGGAACCATGAGACACTTGGACCACAACAAGATTTGGTGAATGCTATGACAAGATGCTGGAAATTGATGGTGATATAATAGATAAATGCAGATGTCAATGATTTTGAGAAGCCAGGGGCTGAGATTTGAAAATGCTTTTCTGAGGTGGTGGAGGAAGGTGGGACTGAAAGGGGGTCAACAACAGAGTACAGGTGGTTTCCATTTTGTGACAGGCTTCCTGCAGCTCTGTTAATAAAGAAGTGATCACAGGCAAACAGGCTTTGGTAAGGCAATACAGAGAACTGTCTTTAATGAAGTGATGGGATTTATATTCAAACAATTGTAGGAAAAGCCAATGATAACTTTCAGGGGCATCTGAGACTCACATCAAGACAGAAAGTTCCTGTGAGAATGGGAAGGACTGGCCACTCAAACCCCAACTCAATGATTGACCTACAGTGAATCCAGGAGCAGCCAAGATTAGATTTGGAATTACACCACATTACCATATCAATCAAAATGGAGCTACCCTCAATTATAGTGGTATGTGTGAGCAAAATGGAAGTTATCATTGAATGGGTTTTAAAAACAGCTAAGGTATCTTTTCTCTTCCAAAGCTTTAGTAAAATTCATTTCTGATGACTGGCCATAGCTCCAAATCCAGACCATATGACATCATTCACTCTCATCTATCATAAACCATCCCTGCCCTATATACATTCCTAGCCTCATCAAAAACACAACCCATCCCCTCAGTCTCACCATTGATGGCCATGGTTAGCTGACTTGTTTACTTTTGTAATGTCAGTCTAATCAGCAGCAGGACTCCAAAATACTAGTCCATGCATTACATCCCCTTAGGCCTGATTTCATAAAATGATTCATGAACTACAGTGGCTCAAAAAAGTGTCCCAATGTTTGGCTATTTTGCAAAGACTTGACATTCACAAACAAACCAAAATGTATTAGCCCTGACCCTTGCTGGGTCATTAGTAGCCTTAATCCTTGCCCTGAGGATGAGCCCTTAGCCATTTGATTTGGTCATCATGGCACTGAGATATAGCCATATTAAAATGATATGTCATTGGGACACTTATTTGAGCCTAATATTATCAACTACCATTTAGTAAATAACACAAGGTTCTGATGGATGCTGTGCTTCAACCCTGCCTTATTATCTTACTTACATAATTCCAAATCATATAAAGAGCACAGTTACCATCCAGCTAACCCTACCTCATCATAAAATCCATTCTCTTCTCTGCTAGAGCTAATATTCATTTTCTCTCTCAATCTGGCCTTTCTACTAGGCAAATATCATTCCAAACTGGTCTGGGCAAGTCTACTGTGGCCAGAGTTATCAAAGAGATCCACCCAGGCAAGGAAAACATCAAATTAGAATGTCCTTTTAAACTTTCTCCTACTGATAAAAGGAGAGTTGTTTCTAGTATCACCTCTATCAAAGTTGAAAATGCTGTCCAGGCCACCCATCTCATCAATTCTGCTCTCTCCTCTCCTGTCTCTGCTCAAACTGTTAGGAATGTTCTCAAGCCTGCATCTCTCAAGGCTGTGGTCAAGAAAAAGAAGCCACTCTTGTCTGTGAAGCATAGGCAACATAGGCTAGCCTTTGCTCTCAAGCACCAACACTGGACTATTGAGGACTGGACTAGGGTCAGATGGTCAGATGGAACCAAGATCAACAGGATTGGGTCAGATGGAAGGATGTATGTATAGAAATTGGCAAGAAAACCTTTGCAAGACAAGGAAGTCCAGGGAACAGTAAAGTTTGGAGCAGGTTCCTTGACAGTTTGGGGATGGATGAATTGGAATGGAGTGGGAATTCTTGCAGAGGTTGAAGGGAGGATGAATGCTGAGCAGTATGTCTCCATTTTGGAGGATAATCTGCTTCCTTGCATGGAAAATTCTGGAATTCCTGAGGAGAGCATTATCTTTGAACAAGATAATAACCTCAAGCACACCTCTAAAAGAGCCAAGGAGTGGCTGGAATCTCAAGGGATCAAGGTTCTTGACTGGCCAGCACAATCTCCAGACCTTAATACCATTGAATATCTCTGGAAAATCCTGAAAAAAAAGCTCAATAGCTATACAACACCACCAAAAGGAGTATAGGAGGTTTGGGAGAGAATCGAAGTGGAGTGGGAAAGGATAGAGGTTGAGGAGTGTCAATGATCGATAGAGTGTATGCCTAGAAGACTAGAGGGAGTGATAAAAGCAAAGGGAGAGCTACAAAGTAGTAAATTGTAGAATAGAAATGTTGGTCAAAAAAGAGTCCAAATGAGATGTCACTTTAATATGGCTATATCTCAGTACTATAACAACCAAATCACATGACTAAAGGCTCACATTCAGGGCAAGAATTAGGGATATCAATGACCCAGCAAAGATTAAAGCTAATACCTTTTGGTTCTCCTGCAAATGTCAAGTCTTTGCAAAATAGCCAAATATTGGGACACTTTTTTGAGCCACTGTATCCCTATGTGAGTAAGAAATTACTATTTCAGCAATGCACACTGACTGTACACAACAGACTGACTCCTTGATCAACCTTAGGGAACACAAAGACTATGTTGTCCTCGTTAACTCTTATGATGACCAATACTTTGTTGACATCAGTGCCAGGGACTTCCCCCATATTGTTAGCCTAATTATGAGAATTAGTAGGATTCTGGTCAACAGAACCTCTGCTATGGAAGGTAATCCAGACACATTTTTTTTGCAAGCATGAGGCACTTATCCTACTTTAGGAGAATCTCCCTTGCTGGCAAAAACTAGTTGCATTTGGCATTAACAATAATAATAGCTTCTATGCCCCTCATGTTGTTCCCATGATACAAGCTTTAGCCAATGAATGCATCATGGTGGGACATGATTGCATTGAACTTCATCCTAGATCCTACAGGATAAATCTCAATTCTTGATTGGCTTGCAAAAGTCCAACTTGTAAAGGTCAAAACTTACCAATTCACAATCTGGCTCCCTATTGGCAATTTATCAGCCTCCATTTTAATTATATCAGAGAAACAATACATAGGCCCCCCCTATCATCTGCATCCATTTCACTGTTATCATGTTCTGTAAAGCCTAGGCCAAATTGTATCCTCTTCTTGCCAAATTGAATTTTCCTTGAGATCCAAATAATTGCTTGAATTCAAAGAACCACCCTCATTTGTTTGATCAAGCAATCCTTATCTCATCACTTAGCTGACAAGGCCATATGAGATGAAAAGTAGCAAATTTAAACAAACTATTCATGCAGTTGATAAAAGATAGATGCTGCACTCATAATTTATTGAGAACTTAATGTCACTTGTCACTACCATGACCAACTGAAGTGATAATGAAGGTGTAAAGGGACCTATCCATTAGCACACCCTAAATTTGGCATGCTCTCTCACCTAATTCCCCATGCCAGCAGATAAATGGATGTATTGCCCAAAAATGGCCAGTCCATTTCTGGTTGCAGGGTAATATAGACCACATGAATTCTTGAGAAAGGCTATTAGATTGCCCCTGGCCTATTATTGGAATGGATCTTTCTAATGCCACCCCAAAAAATCCATGACCATGTCTGGGCTATTGTGAATATTAATGGAGCTCAATGCCTTGCATTCAGCAATGGCCCATGCTTTTGCTCAGCTAACAATGCTGCCACATCATTACCCAAACATTGATTTACCACTTGCCCAAATAGCACACCGTTCATCAGTCAGCTGGACCTTCAGATCTCACCTTTTCTTTATAGTCTCCATGCTTCTTACCATAATAAGGACATCTAGCCACCTATTATCTAATGAGATGGTGACCAAATAGCACAGATATCTCATATTTACCTCCAATGACTGCTTACAGATCCAGGGTACTTGCAAACTTAGTTGAAGAAGCAATAAGTATAAAACTTCACAAGCAGGAAGCATTCTTCCTTAGCAAATTCACAGTTCTCGACTAGTCAGTCACATCACCCCACTCCCCTATATCTGCTCCTAACATTCCCCCTACAGTATGATCACATGCACTAAGAATTCAGTAATACATCATCAGCAAACACAATATTTCACTACAGTACTCATAGTGCCATAGTTGTTTCATAGTAGTCATAGTACATAATTTCATACATAACTCATACCATTCATAATGTTCATAATGTCATAGTATTCATGGCATTCATAGTCTATTGATAGTAGTCATACAGTGGCTCAAAAAACTGTCTGCATATTTGGTCATTTTTCACTAAACATGTTATTCTCCAATAACCCCTAACCCTTACTCTAACATATAGGTGTATGAAATAAAGCACTGACTCTTGGCTTTCTATCCATCAAGATTTTAAGACATATGAATAAGAATTGATGAACTGGCAGCCATTTCAAAACAATGACTCATTCAGACACTTTTTTGACTCTAAATTTATTTAGGTATCTAGTCCTTGGTATGAGCTCCTTTGGCCTTGATAACTGCTTCAATCCTTCTAGGCATACTTTCTATCCATTTCTCACACTGTTCCTCATCAATCTTTCCCCACTACTCCACTACTCTTTCCCACAATTGATGAACACCTGTAGGAGCATTTTCATAACCTGAGAGGCATCTCTTGAGGTGATTCCAAGTATGTTCAATGGAATTAAGGTCTGGAGATTGTGCAGGCCAGTCCAGAAGCTTAATTCCTTGCTCTTCAAACCATCTTTGGGCTCTTTTAGAGGTATGCTTGGGATCATTATCTTGTTGAAAGATAATGTCATCTTCAGGAATTCCAGATTCCTCCCCTGCTCCAATATGGCCACATACTGTTCAGCATCCATTCTCCCCTCCACCTCACTCAAAATCCCCACTCCATTCCACCCTATGTAGCCCCATACCATCAGTGAACCTCCTCCAAACTTGACTGTGCCTTGGATTTCTCTAGCAATTAGCCCCTCTTTTTTCTTTTTCCACACATACTCTTGCCCATCTGACTCAATCCTATTGATCTTGGTCTCATCTGACCATATAACTCTCTTCTAGTCCTCCACAGTCCAATGCTGGTACTTGAGAGCAAAGGCTAATCTTCTTTTCTTGTGACCACTAGAAAGCAGTGGCTTTTTCTTCTTTACCACAGCCTTTAAGGAGGCTTCCTTGAGAGTATTTCTAATAGTCTGAAGACAGACAG
Organism: Butyriboletus pseudospeciosus; assembly: GCA_038093775.1. Classification (NCBI taxonomy): domain Eukaryota; kingdom Fungi; phylum Basidiomycota; class Agaricomycetes; order Boletales; family Boletaceae; genus Butyriboletus; species Butyriboletus pseudospeciosus. The sequence goes on along the minus strand of JBBPSW010000049.1, from coordinate 14,228 downwards.
GGGTATCAATAATGGTATTGATGTATTAGGCAGCATGAACAGCATTCCTGGCCTTGCCAGTAATAATTTGCTGGACAATAGCTCTTTTGTTGGTAGAGGTAAGCTTGGAAGGACAGCTACCAAAAAGCCTAGTCTTCTCTGGCTGGAGTTCCTGAAGCACTTGGCATACTGTAGACTTCCCTAGGCCAGTTTGGGCAGAGATTCTCCTAGAGGAAAGCCCATGAGAGGAGAGAGAGGTGATATTGTTTCTTTGAGAGATGGAAATGGGTTTCATGGTGATGGTGGGAAAATAAACATGGAATGATGGGGTTTATATATGTTGTCTGACACTCAGTTACATAATGGTGACATAATAGAAGCCTTACCAAATGTATGTAATCATATTACAGCATGCTAGGGTCCAATATATGTAATCAAAACTTAGAGTCAAAAAATTGTGTGAAGAAGTCATTGTTTTGAAATGGCTGCCAGTTCATCAATTCTTATTCAGATGTCTTAAAACCTTAATGGATAGAAAGCCAGGGGTCAGTGCTTTATTTCATACACCTATATGTTAGGGTTAGGATTAGGAGTTATTGGAGAATAACATGTTTAGTGAATAATAACCAAACATGCAGACAGTTTTTTGAGCCACTGTATATATATATCCTTGTTTAAGGTCCTGCAGGGATCAACCCCATGGTAGACCATACATGCAGGTTGTATAGTAAGCTAGGTAGCTGTTATGAGGTGTCTAGGATATTGGCTTCTAATCTTAAGTTAATTTTAATCCTACATTAGCAAATTAGACACATCAGACACCAAATGATGGTTAATGGCAATGGAAGACTATTTCAGCCTGGACAACACCTGGACAACAGAATGACCAAAGAATGAAAGAAGTATATTTTGCTTAATAGGATGTTGAAAGGACACAACAAGGCATTCTTCAAAGGATGGCTCACCAAACTCCAGAACCTACAAGTTGCTGGAGCAGACAAAACCTACAACAAGATCAGGGCAGAATTCCTCACCACATCCCCTTCCTATGACTCTGCCAACAATGCTTGGGCCAAGCTTGCCAATCTCAGAATGGCCTGGGGTCACTTCAACAAATACATGTCTGCTTTTGCACTGCTTGCTGTGTGGTTGGAAATAAAGGATACCAGAGCTCCCATAGAGTTCTTCCTTTTGGAACTGGATGATTGGATCACAGAACAGCTGGTTCAGAATCCAGTCATGCAGAAGGACAATGCCAGCATGGAGGACATCCATTCCACAGCCACCCAGATCAGCAGCACATATGCATGTATTGCAGCTATGAACAAAGGCCCTGCTATTGCCTATGGAGGAGAAGAAAGAACTCATGATCCTAATGCCATGGACATAGACAAGATTACACTGTCTTCTATGGAACAAGCCAAATAGATAGTGGAATGAAGATGCTTCATCTGCAATCAACAATGTTGTTTGATGAAGAAGTATCCCAGCTATCAATCAAGAAATCCCTCTTGACTGGTCACCTGCACTAGGGTGGTGACCACTACTACTACTTCTTCTTTCCCTGTCACCACCAACACCAATGAATTAAACCAATACCTGGCACAGGTGACTAAAGGAAATGACTGGGGTACAATGCTCAGGATGCTCAAGATGGCATTTAACATGATGCTAGACAAGCAAGGTTTGCCTCTCTCAGGCACCACTGGTAAACTCAAGGTAATCCATGAGGAAGTTGCCAAAGAAGAAACTTGGGGTGACAAATACATAAACATCATCAACCACCTGGACAATCCCACAAGACCCATGAACCTTTCTGCTGATCAGCATTTTTATCAGGAAGAAGTGAACCAATGTCACTTCCTTTCTATATGATAGCCTTTGTATTTATGTCCAGATTGAGATCTAAATCTCCTTCCATTCCCATCTTGATCTGGCATAAATCAGGGCAAATCATTAGAATAAACACATTGATCAATAGTGGGGCCACTGGCTGTTTCATTTCAAGAGAAACAGTGGCCAGAAGGAAACTACTGGTATACAAACTGGATGAACTGGTAAAAGCATGGAACATTGATGGTTCCCCTAACAAATCCAGGGCCATCTGGTACAAAACCAACATCATAATGGACTATGGAGGTGGAATGAAAGAGCAGCAGGATCTCTTCATTCTCAACAGTGGCAAGGATGAGGTAATTCTAGGACTTCCATGGCTTAGGGCAATCAACCCTGAATTGAACTGATGGACAGATAACAACAGTTCTGTCATTATATAGATACACTGGAGGGAAAGCTCCTGGTGTAATTGAGCAGTGATATCTGCTTTGATATCTTGGCCATGATGAAGCTGAGCATGTTCAAGACAGGCTCTTTGAAAGCTTCAGGAAATGGATGCTTATCCAATGGGTGGCATTCTTCAATGCTCATGGAGATGTATTGGAGTTTGTGGTCAGGAGAACCATATTATCTACTACCATCACACAATAAGAAGACTGGAAGGAGGTATGGTTACCTCCCATTTTTACTGACTATGAGAATGTTTTCCAGGAGAAGACTGGAAAGAACTTACCATCATCATGGCCATATGTGTAACAACCATGCAACTGATGGTAGTGAAATGGACTGAACAAGAACAAGAACAAAGACAAGCCCAGAGCTTGCCTTGGGTCACAATGGTAACAACAGGGGATGTTGCAAGGGAAACAACAAGTAAATAAAGATGGGGAGAGTTGACTGGCAGCTTGGGGGTTTATATACTCTACTGGTGTTTGTATCTATGTACAGTAGATCTAAAGATAGTACATGTGGTAGCAGCATGTATCAGTACAGCAATACTGCTTCCTTGCATGGAAAATTCTGGAATTCCTGAGGAGAGCATTATGTTTGAACAAGATAATGACCCCAAGCACACCTCTAAAAGAGCCAAGGAGTGGCTGGAATCTCAAGGGATCAAGCTTCGTGACTGGCCAGCACAATCTCCAGACCTTAATCCCATTGAACATCTTTGGCAAATTCTCAAAACAAAACTCAATGGCTATTCAATACCACCAAAAGGAGTATGGGGGGTTTGGGAGAGAATTGAAGTGGAGTGGGGAAAGATAGAGGTTGAGGAGTGTCAAGGATTGATAGAGAGTATGCCTAGAAGACTAGAGGCAGTGATAACAGCAAAGGGAGGGCATACAAAGTAGTAAATTGTAGAATAGAAATGTTGGTCAAAAAAGTGTCCCAATGAGATGTCACTTTAATATGGCTATATATCAGTACTATGACAACCAAATCACATGGCTAAGGGCTCATGTTCAGGGCAAGAATTAGGGGTATCAATGACCCAGCAAAGATTAAGCTAATACCTTTTGGTTCTCTTGCAAATGTCAAGTCTTTGCAAAATAGCCAAATATTGGGACACTTTTTTGAGCCACTGTATTTTGAAGGTGCTTGCCATGAATTTGAGATATGGAATGATCATGCTAACCTTCAATAATTCATGAAACACCAAGATTTCAACTGTAGACAAGCCCAATGGGTCAAATATTTGTCATGATTTTGCTACAAATGGCTCCATAAGCCTGGTGCTACTATGGGAAAAGCTAATGCTTTATCTTGCTGCAAAGACTGCTCTACCAGAATAGACTCCAATAATAAAAGAATATAGGTTATCCCTCCTTCTTCTATTTGTAGTGTTACAAACAACTCAAAAACTGTTCACATTGCCACTGACTCTGACAAAATGATCACAAAAATCAACAACACCATACATCTCCTTAAAGAATCTAATGTCATTACCTTAAAAGAAAAACACCAAATTGAGACACAAGATGATGATCTACTATATGACCAAAACAGAAAACTTTATATCCCTGATGACCAAATCTTACATATGGAAATTGTAAGATTGCATCACAACACTCCTATTGCTGGACATCCTGGAGTAGAAAAAACTCTAGACTTGATCCAATGAAGCTACACTTGGCCCAGAATGAACACTCTTGTAAAAGAGTATGTATCATGATGTGAGCATTGTGCTTGATGCAAACCAACCAATATTGCACCACCCAAAAAGCTCCACCCTCTAAATCTATAGTACCTGATATGCCATGAATGAAGTCACAGCTGACTTCACCACTGATCTACCTTTATTGCAAGGTTTTGATTCCATCCTTGTCATCATTGACTGATTCTCCAAGGAAGTCAAGTTCATCCCTTGCAATAAAACAATCACCACCAGGAACACTGTGCAACTCTATTTAAACCATGTCTGGAAGAATCATGGTCTTCCATATGCTATTATGTCTGATTGTGGCCCTCAGTTTGCCTCCCAAGTAATAAAATATCTATGCAAACATTTAGGCATCCAACCTAAACTATCCATGGCCTTGCATCCTCAGACTGACAGACAGACTGAGCAGATGAATAGAGATCTTCAGCAGTACCTTTGTCTCTTCACTGCTAAGAAACAAAATGATTGGGCTGATTGGCTACCTATAGCCCAATTCTCCTATAATGCTAAGAAGCAGGCTTCTACTCAAAAGGCACTTTTTGAGGTTATATGCTCCTACATGCCATGCATGGGTTTTGAACAAAAAGTTACTAAGGCACCTGCTGCTGAATATTTTACTACCACCATGCAGGATCCCTTAATCACCACTAGAGCTAATCTAGAGAAGGTTCAATTGCAGATGAAAGCACAAGCAGATAAACATTGCTTTGATGTCCCTAAATATGCAATCAGAGACAAGATCTGGCTTTTCACTGATAATCTTAAATTAACCAATGCTTCTAAGAAGCTCACAGAATGATGGCTTGGCCCATATAACATCATGAAACTAATTGGAGATAATGCTGTAGGACTGCATCTACCCTGATCAATGTGAATCCATCCTGTTGTGAACATCTCTTGCATTTGTCCTTACAAAAAATGTCTTGAAGGACAAACCACATTCCATCCTGGACCTGTACAAGTTACAAAGGACAGAGTGATCAAATATGAAGTTGACTATATTCTTGACACATGGTTTAAACAAAATTGCCTTGAATATCTTGTTCATTGGAAGGGATACTTAGATGAAGAATGGACATGGGAACCCCTGAAGAACCTTGATGGTTCTTAAAACACTATCAAGAAATTCCATCACCTCAATCCTAGTGCCCTTTGATAGATTCATCTGTGTCAATCGACTTCCTCTCCACTTTTACAGACTTCAGAGAATCTAGCCAGGAAATCCAATCCTGCAGTCAACCCTTTAATCACCTGGGAGTCGATTTTTAAAGATGGGATAGTGTTACAGACACTCTATTTTTCCCTTTATTTTCCCTATTTTTCCTGATTTTATCTGAGTGATTTCACATTTAGCCCCTATCTTTAACTCTATCATGTGACCACCTAAATGCTCATCCTTCCTTGTGGTCTGGACCTTCACCTCATGGTCAGACCAGTGCTACCTTATGTCTGCCTCATGTTCCACCCTTTCTTCTCAGCTGTGTCTTATCACTATAGCCATATTAATCTCCTTTGCCTTATGTATGTTTCATCTTGGCCTTATGGCTTTATCTCTGACTTGTCATCCTCATGTCCCTTATTACCCCTTGCCTCAAGGCAAGACAGTACTGATCTATGCCTCCTCCTCATGTTCTTTATAGTTACAAACAGGATATCATATCTCTTGGATCTAGTGTACACAAGTGTAAACCCCTGAGTAGTATACAGTATAAAGGCCCAAGTCACCACCAGAGGACCTCAGTTTTGTCCTCTTGGTCTTCTCCCATTCTCATCTCTACTGCTGTGATTCTAAGAATTCCTACTGCTATTCAGTAGTGATCCTGTCTTGTCACTAGGGAATACCATCTCACAGTGAGATTGGTGTTTCATCAAGCAGCCTCTACTTAGAGATGAGCCTCTGGATCCTTTATCTAGCACCTGGCCAAAAAGGGGTTTACTCATTGAACTTGGGGTTCAATTGTATGAAAAGGGTAATGTTACAGTTTTCTTTTACATCATTGTGGCCTTTTCTTTTCTGAATACTCTTATCATCACACCTGGAGAGCCACCACAGTTTCTAACACCAATTATACTCTCCTAGTCAACATGGACTCTATTCTCTTTTGTTTACTCAAATAACTCTGAGTTCCTTACCATTCTATTACTTTCTTTTCCTTTCTTGTCCTAGTCCATGTGCACCATTCCATTCTATAAATACTGCTCATAGCTACCTTGTATCACATTCTTGATCTACACAATACAAGCATATTACAGTGACTCCCAAAACTGTTCCCTGCAAACACCCATGGAAATTTCACTTGGCTTTGGTGGAACAAATAATAGTACATACCCTTGGCTACCTATGGGTGCTTGGATCATGTGATTTCATCCAGAGGAAGTGGAGATATGGCTATTTCAAAACAGCAACTACATTGAAACAGTTTTGGGACTTTTGATTATCATAAAGGTATTTGGTATATATCAGTACTTGGTATATCCTCCTTTGGCTTTAAGCACTGCCTGATAGGCATGCTTTCAATCAATCCCTGACACACCTCAGCTGGTATCTTATTCCATTCCTCCTGAGTTCTTCTCCACAACTCCTCTATCCCCTTAGGAGGCTCCTCATAGTCTGCCAGCTTCCTTTTGAGATGAAGCCAGATATGTTCTATGGGATTGAGGTCAGGAGATTGTGCAGGCCATACCTTGGTCCTAAATTCCTGCTCTTCCAGCCACTCCTTGACCTTCTTATAAGTATGCTTGGGGTCATTATCTTGCTGAAAGATGACATCAGGAGGATTCAGACCATAGAACTCCAAGGAATCCTGGAGTTCATCCTTCAAAATTTGAAGATAGAGATCACCATCCATCCTACCATCAATCTTAGTTGCATAGCCAACCCCATCCCAAGCCATACAGCCCCATAACATCAAAGAACTTTCTCCAAACTTCAAAGTCCCTTCAGCTAATCTGTCACTAAGCCCCTCTCCTGGCTTTTTCCATGCCTATTTGCAACCATCTAACCCAAGACAATTGATTTTGGTCTCATCAGACCATACCACATGCTTCCAATCCTCTAGAGTCCAGTTCTTATGAGCATAAGCAGAGTCCAACTGAGCCTTGCAATGATTAACAGAGAGTAGGGGGCATTTGGACTTGACTATAGATTTCATTCCAATCTTTTTCAAATGATGACAAACTGTATTAGGATGGAGAGGCTGGTTGGTGATAGTGGAGAGTGCTTTGGTGACCTGAACAGCATTCTCTGCCTTATTACTGGAGATAAAGCAAACAGCATAATGAATGTTAATAGAGGAAAGCTTTGATGGATAGCCTCCAGCAGACTTTTGAAGGTCAAAATGCTCCTTGGAACAAAGCCTAGAGATGGTAGCAATGCCAACACCTGTACTAGAGGCAATGGAGCAGATGAAATGGCCAGAATCAAGTTGAGAAAGGATAGTGTTCTCTTGAGTGGTGGAGAGAGATCAGATGATGATAGTGGTTAAGAGTCAAGAAGTGTGTGAACATTTTTAGATTCAGACATCATATTTATATGTAAATCTTTGTTTGTACCACCAAACAACAGCAATTATTCCCTTATTTTATAAAGATTCTAATGTCCATATTAAAAGTCCCAAAACTGTTCCAATGTAGTTGCTGTTTTAAAATAGCCATATCTCCACTTCCTCTGGATGAAATCACATGATCCAAGCACCCACAGGTAGCCAAGGGTATGTACTATTATTTGTCCCACCAAAGCCAAGTGAAATTTACATGGGTGGTTGCAGTGTGCTTTGTGCACTCCATCAAGATTAGATATTGGAACAGTTTTGGGAGTCACTGTATATTGGAATCCCCTTTGACCCTCTGAGACTTCCTTTAAGTGTCTTTGACACTATCATTCATCAACCTTAGTCCTCTAATCCCTTGAACACTACACTCCCCAGATGTTGGTCTCTTAGTGAGCATTGCCTGTTGAGATAGTTAGTAAGTGGATACCACAGTTGCTGACCCACAAATCCTAAAAAAGGACTCAGATCACACAATCACTAAAACCAAAGTAGAGACTAGAATGTGGGAAATACCAACAAGAACTAGACTGGAGTTCTTGTGGTGCTGGGATTCACCTTTATATATGTTATAGGGTGTTTGTACATATTGACTACTTGGTCCATGCAAGAGAACATGAGGCATGATGTATTAAAGTCTGGAATGTTCTAGAGTAATGGAGATTAAAGAAATGAGATAACAACACATGTGAAGAAGCAGAAATGAAATACATATTATGGAATGTTCTAGAAGGTGTCTCATGGTCACATCCTAAGATTACCATGGTCACATGATGGAGATAAGATAAGATAAGGTGAAAAGATAGGGGAAGAAATAGTGATTCATAATAACCACCTTTGTATGCTTCATGTAATAGGAGGAATGAAAGAGCAGTGAGATCTTTTCATTTTCAACAGCAGCAAGGATAAAGTCATCCTAGGACTCCTGTGGCTCAGGGCCATCAGCCCTGAGATCAATTGGACTGATGGATGGATAACAATTGTTCTGCCATCATATAGATACACTAGAGAACCAGCTCCTGATATAATCAAGCAACAGTATCTGCTTTAATATCTTGGACACAATGAAGCTGAGTACATGCAAGACAGACTGCATGATAGCTTCAGGACATGGATGCCTATCCAAAGGGTGGCATTTTTCAATGCACATGGTGATGTGCCAGAATTTGTGGTTAGGAGAACCACACTATTGACTGCCATCATGCAGAAGGAAATAAAGAAAGAGGTATGGTTACCTCCTGCTTTTGCTGCTTACAAGGATGTATTCCAGGAGAAGACTGGAAAGAACCTACCACCATCATGACTCTATGATCACAGCATCAAGCTTAAAGACTTGTTCATTCCAAAACAGCTAAGGAATACCCCTTTAACCCTCTAGAAAGGAAGGTCTGCCAGGAATTCATTGAAGAACATCTCAAGTCTGGGAAGATCTCACCATCAAAATCTCCTCAAACTACCCCCTTTTTTTTGGTACAAAAGAAGAATGGGAAGCTCCAGCTTTGTCAAGACTACCAGTACCTTAATCAACATACAATCAAGAATGCCTACCCCCTCCCCCTCATCTCAAATCTCCTAGACAAGTTAAAGGGATTGATCATCTTCATCAAATTTGATATGATATGGGGATATAACAATGTGTTGATTAAGCTGGAAGACTAGTGGAAGGCTGCCTTTTTCACTCCATTAGGGCTATTCAAGCCCAATATTATGTTCTTTGGGATGTGCAATTCCCCTGCTGCCTTCTAAGCCTTTATGAATGATCTCTTTGGAGATTATATTGCAGAAGGGTGGTTGGTGATCTACATGGATGATCTTCTCATACACTCCTTGGACCAGGAAATTCATGACAAAAGGACTTGGAAGGTTCTAGAATGCTTCCAACAACATAAAATGTGCCTGAAACTGGAGAAGTGCACCTTCTCAGCCCTAGAGGTCAAATACCTCAGAATGATCATAGGAAAGGATGGTGTTTGCATGGACTCCACAAAACTCAAGGCCATTGTGGAATGGATCCACCCCAGCAACATAAAAGATGTCCAGTCTTTCCTTGGATTTTGCAACTTCTACAGAAAATTTATCCCCTCATTCTCTGACCTTGCTAGACCTCTCTTGGACTTAACAAAGAGCTTGGTCACTTGGAACTGGGGGGACAAACAGGAACAGTCATTCCAGAATCTAAAGGCCACTTTCACTAGAAAATCTGTCCTTGCAATCCCTGACACTACAAAACCATTTACCCTTATGACTGATGCTTTGCTAACTGCCTCTGGAGTGGTACTCATGCAATCAAACTCCAATGGAGATATGCAACCAGTTGGCTATCTCTTATGAATGTTCTCTTTGGCTAAGAGAAACTACAACATTTATAACAGAGAGCTTTTGGCTGTCATATGGGAATTGGAGGAATGGCAACAATATCTACTTGGGTTGCCCCTTCCCATGACCATGCTAATAGATCCCAAAAGCCTCACTTATTTCAAGGAACCAAGGAAATTGTCCCAAAGACAAGCCTGATGTCTGCTTGTCCTACAGGACTTTGACCTGAAGTATTAGGCCCTTCCTGGGAGTAGAATGGCTCCTGCTGATGCTCTATCCAGACAGAACAATGTGGACACCTTGCAAGACAATGCAAATATTCAGATCCTTCCTGATGATGTGTTTGAAGAAATAATAATCAGACATATTGATACCAACTTCAAGGAGAAACTCCTCTTCTCATCAAAAAAGGATCCATTAATCCTAACCACATTGCAAAACATGGCCAACTTCAAATCACTATTCCATTACTCATCTGCCAATGACTAGTTCTACACTGATGGGAAGTTATACTTCAAGAATCACCTTTATACTCCTAGATCCACCCATTAGAAACTCATTGCCTCTGTCCATAACTCTCAGAATGGTGGACATTGTGGACACCTTCATACAGTGTCTAAACTCTCCCAGGATTATTGGTGGCCAGGACTATTGACTTTTGTCTGGAAATTTGCTGCTGGATGTGCCACTTGCCAGGCCAACAAGGTGGTAATCCATCCCACAACCCCTCCTTTCCAACTCCTTGCATTCAAGGGTTCTCACCCCTTTCAAAATTTGTCCATGGACCTTATTACTGATCTGCCTGCTGTGGATAGTTTGGATTCAGTCATGGTTATGGTTGACCATGGTCTTAGTAAGGGGGTAATTCTTGCCCCTTGCTCAAAAACTGTTGATGCAGCCAGCATTGCTCATCTCTTTTTTGAAATTGTTTTCAAACACTTTGGTCTTCATGAGAAATTACTCTCTGACCATGGTTTCCAATTTGCATTTGTGTTTGCCTAAGAGCTGGCCTGCCTCCTAGACTACAACATTGCCCTCCCCACTGCTTACCATCCTCAAACTGATGGTAAGACAGAATGCTATAACCAAGAATTGGAAATCTACCTTTGCATCTTTTATGAAGGACAACCCCACAAATGGCTCTTGTTGCTTGCTATGGCAGAGATTGCTCATAACTCAGCCATACATTTGGTCACCAGCAAAACTGCTTTCTTACTGATGCTGGGATACAAACCCAAATCCTACCCCCCCTTGGTTGCATCTTCCTTCCCACCTTTAAATAGAGACTCACAAATCTGCATGATGCACAGAAAGAGCCAGAAGCTACTCACAAGCTTGCCCAACTCTAAATGAAAGAACAAACCACCTGCCATTACAAACCATGGAAGTTAAGAGACAAAGTTTGGCTGGAGACCAAGAACCTCAAACTTCAAGTGCCAAATTGGAAGCTCTTCCAAAAACAAACCAGTCCCTTTGAAATCATGCAAGTGGTTTCTTTCATTGCCTTCTGACTAAAGCTTCCATCTTCCTGGAGGATCCACAATATGTTCCACACTTTCCTCCTCACTCCTTACCAGGCAACTCTGGAACACAGTGAATAGACTAAAATGTGGCTGGCTGAACAAGGGTCCTCACTGCTAGGGATAGAAGGGAGTGAAAGGTTTGCCCCAAGAGAGACTCTAGCAAAAAAGCAGGGCATCCAAAGTCTACCCAAAGACAGCTGAATGGGTTGGAGGGTCCTGAAGGAGACTGGAATTTAGAGGACAAGATGTAGTTAGGTCTTGAGGAAGGTGTGTGGATGAGGCTGGATGATGGAGGCCATGAAAAGGTGTTTTTGTGGAATAGAAAGTCAATAGGCTGGCCTGCAGTGGCCTAGTTGGTCAATAAACTATCCTGAAAAAGGTCTTTTAGAGGTCAAAGAAGGCATTCTGTGGTTTAGACAGTTATTTTCCTAACCAGTCAGTTGTGGAGCAGAAAAAAGCTGTGTTTTTCCTGTGTCCCTACAATACTAATAGCTGCTAGAGCATCTGGGACTATCTACCTACTAGGCTGGATTCATAGATCAATACACTAAATACTGAATATGGAAGGGGGGAAAATGGCCAGTTTAAAAGGAGAGTGAAGGAATGGTTTGGAATGTATGACCAGCCAAAATAACTCAACTGGATTAACTGGGTCCAAGACTCAGTGGGCCGGCAAGTATCCAGGAGTGTTGAATGGGTCCAATCACACTATACAAACAATTGTAAGTAATAAAAAGAGGTGAAAGGGAGTATACAAATTGGTGAAAGTCCAGGATATTGACCCAGAGCTGAGTTAGGTTCTACAACAGACCCAACTACACCAAACCCCCTTCAGAACAAGTCAGGTCAGAAGAGGAATTCAAACTCTCCAGAATCATTAACCATCATGGCACCAATAATCAGTGGCAATATCTTGTACACTGGAAAGGCTATACTGATGCTGAGCAGACTTGGGAACCACCCTCCAATCTTAAAAATGCCAAAGGGCTGCTTAAGGAATATAAAAAGAGGTACAATCTCTGAACTCACCATGACCAGATAATGTCCATGCCTAAAGAAATGCAAAGAGAGTTGCCATCACCCATCAGATACTCCTTGGAAGTGGAGGCAATAACACAGCTAATAGAGTTGTTTCAGCAATATCTGGGAAGGACACTGACAATGAATCGTCAGGATCCAGTACCACAGTCAATCCAAGTACCCCTCATGCATCTCCCACTTCCACCAACCCTAGTGTTGGCCCCACCAATGGAAGCAACTCCCCCACTCCCATCAAGACCCCCATCAAGCCTGTTATCTCTACTTCTGCCTCTTCCACCAGGAAACTATGCAGACACCCCACTATCATATTCTCCACAGGGCTATCTGCCTATCCCACTCAGCCTGTTTCCAATCCATTGGAAGCAGCTACAATAGGGAGTGCTCCAACTGTCCCTATTCCCATTTCATCCACCAACAAGTCCTCTCACTCCTGCCCAGCAGTTACAGTTGATAATCCTGCCAATCCTGCTGGCACTTTTATTTATGGTGCTCCCTCCACTATTCATTGCTTTGAATGCTGAAATATCATATACATCCAGGTCAACTGCCCCTGCTACTATTGCCCTCTCTGTAATCTGGCTGCCCCCAAGCATCTCCAGTACAAATGCCCCTGCCAATGCTGCTCCTTGTGCAGAGCTATGAGACACTCCCATGCCATCTGTGTTTCTAATGACCTATTCTTCAACACCACCTAGGACCTTACTGGACACTGCAACAACAGCAATGCTTCAGTCTGAGATGGAACTTCAGACATATGTGGAGGGTAATGTTACAGGTATAGAGAAGTACCCTATCTTTTCCTGTTCTTCCCCCATTTCACCAGGCCTATGGGACAACCTCTTGTTTGATTCTTCTGCAGATGCTTCCTTCTAGGGACTTACCTGAAATTCCCCAAGGAAACCCCCAATAACTCATGATGCTGACACTATGGATACTGCCTTCTAACCTGTGCTCTCTTTATGCACAGGTCATTCTCTATTACTTCCAGCTATTGACTCCAACCAGTCATGCCACTGAATACTTCCTCCAATATGTATTTATACTATTACAGTAGTTTCTGATATAGATTTAAGAAGCCTACCCTAAAGTAGCTAGAGTTACATATAAGGCCTGGATTCACCTTCATGTAACTCTAACCTAGATCTACACAATCTACCATATAGCTTCTCTCACAAAGGTTCCTGTTCCCCACTCACTTTGATCTCCCTGACAGATCTGGAAGCCATCTTGCTCTTTGCTTGGATTCTTGCTCTGATCCTTGCATCGGTTGCAACAGATGCTGCTATCACTATTGCTTGAAGTATGTGCTATCATGGGCCATACTATTGTTTGTTTTCTAGCAGGTGCTAGGGTCCTATTCACCTGAAATCACTCACTTGCCTGGGTGTTGGGTATGACTAGTGGAAGAAAGCTCACAGCCAGGGCAGCCAGCAGTTGCTTTTATTAGGAACCTGACCAGGTACCTGGAGTTGTTGCAGGTACAATGACATTGCTGCCAGGGGTCTCTTTATAGACCAATATTGGAAGGTTATCACTCAAAAAGTTCATACTCTACTCAAAGTGCACAGTACAGTGACCTCCAAAACCGTTGCAATAACTAACCTGGATGCGGTGCGCGAAGCGCACCGCAAACACCCGTGGGAACTGCGCTCAGCTTTGGTGTGACCAAACAAAGTACAAACTCTTGGCTACAAATTGGTCCCTGGGTCATGTGATTTGGCCCAGTGGCTGTGGAGATATGGCCATTTTAAAACAGCAATACCATTGCAACAGTTTTGCACCTTTTGATAGACCAAGTGGAATTTGATTGAAATCAACTGGCAA
>JBBPSW010000048.1:0-27124 GCA_038093775.1 Butyriboletus pseudospeciosus | reverse complement strand
GTTGTAAGGTAAAAAGTTTGAAAATTATCCATATTATAACATTACCCCCTTTTTAGGACTCGAATTCCAGGCGAGTCGGTGTTTTCTCGTTTTCTGTGAGGTTTTCGAAAGGTTGAAATAACATAGCAAAGGAAGCCGCGGACAGGCCGCAAAGTTTGCGAGGAGCGGAAGGGTTTGATTTGTGGAAATTTGTGACTGCATCCGGTGCAGTATTGATGATGTCGCTAGATTCCCATGTGCGATTGGTTTCGTCATAACCCTTCCAATGCACTAAATATTCTAACTTCCTGTTCTTCATCCTGGAAGCGGCGATATAATCTATTTCGAATTGTTCTTCTCCTTCTTCATCTATCTCAATCGCGTCTGGGTGAGATTTTGGCTGACCAGGCAGCGTTTCTCTATAAGGTTTGACACGAGAGATGTTCACAGTGGGATGAATGTGAACATGATTGGGGAGATTGAGCGTAACCGCATTGGGAAGGACCTTGATGATAGTGTAAGGTCCGATCCACTTTTGCGTTAACTTTTTCGCCGTGTAGGGAAGTTTTAATTTATCGGTTGATAGCCAGACTTGCTGGCCAATAGAATATTCAGGTGCATCTGATCGTTTTTTATCGGAAGAGGCGATCATCCTCTCGCGTGTAGCTTCCAAAGCTTCTTCTATTTCTCGATGACTTCTACCGACTTCTTTAGCGAATCCAGATAGTTTCCCTTCGAAGCCCATGCGTGGAGCATAGTTTCGTGTGACGTTAAAGGGTATTTCTCCGGTAGCCGTAGTTACGGTATTGTTGTGTGAAAATTGAGCCATCTTTAACCAATCTGCCCATTCGTTTTGCTTCTTTCCAACGTAAGCACGGAGGTATTGTTCTAAATCTCTGTTTACGCGCTCGGTTTGACCATCAGTTTGTGGATGATAAGCCGTGGAAATTTTCTGTTGTACTCCAAGTAACTTGCAAAGTTCTTGAGTAAACGCAGAAACGAATTGAGGACCTCGATCGGAGACGAGAGTGGAGGGGAGTCCATGTGTACACCATACATGGTCTCGGAATAATATGGCTAAGTCCTTCGAGGAGCAAGTATCATATGTGGGAATGAAAACCACTTCTTTGGAAAATCGATCAACAATTACACAAATAGCGGTATAGTTATTAGAAGGAGGTAGTCCAGTTATAAAATCGACTGAAAGATCTTCCCATGGTTGTTTAGCCACGGGAAGTGGCATAAGTTTGCCAGCGGGTGCTTTTTGCTTACCCTTTGTGAGGGCGCACACCTGGCAATGGTCTACGTAAGATTTAACGTCTTTGGTGACACCAGGCCATGAAAAGTATCGTGTAAGAGTATGAATTGTTTTGGAATGACCTCCGTGTCCTGCAATCGGAGAGTCGTGACATAAGGTTATGAGTTGTGTCCGTAAAGAATGTGGTACGAAAACTTTATTGTTTTCATTTTTGAAAATAGACATATTGTAATCGAAAGAGAAATTGTCAATAGAGGTAAGATTCATATTTTTTGATTCTTTTTGTAAATTTTCGTAAAAGGAGGAAGATAATTGTACGTTATTAATGAAAACGGAAGGAGGAAGTACGGTAATGTTCTGATTATGGTCTTGCACTGCATCGCCATGGTCAGGTCGACGAGATAAAGCGTCAGCTCTACCATTCGAAGAACCTGGTTTATAAACAAAAGTGTAGTTGAATTCTTGCAAAAGCGCGTGCCAGCGTGCTTGACAACCTGAAAGAGTTTGTGGTTTCTTCCAATATTCAAGATTTTTGTGGTCGGTCCAAATCTCGAAGTTTGGTCTACCAATAAGGTAGTGTCGCCATTCTTCTAAGGCTCGAATGACTGCAAGTAATTCTTTGTCATAAATAGGGTAATTGCGCTCTGCGCTATCAAAAAAATGAGAAATAAAGGCGATGGGACGCCAGTCACCATCTTGGCATAATGTTGAGAGCACAGCTCCCATAGCGATATCCGAAGCATCAGTTTCTACGCGTATATCTTGATCTCTGTTTGGATACGCAAGTAGGGGTGCTTCGGTGAACTTCTTTTTTAAATTATTGAAAGCTTCTTTTTGATCATTACCCCAGATGAACGGTTGATCTTTCTTGGTGAGGTTGTTCAAAGGCCGGGCGATCTGTGCGAAGTCTTTTATGAATCGTCTATAATAGTTACATAAACCGAGGAATCCTTGGAGTTGTTTTAGTCTTGTGGGGGTAGGCCAGTCAATGACTCCGGCAACCTTCTTGGATTGCATTTCTACCCCCTTTTTAGAAACAACCATACCGAGGAAGTCTACCTTGTCTTGAGAGAAATGACACTTTTCGGGTTTGATGTACAAGTCATTTTCTCTAAGTCGTCGTAGAACTTCTTTGACTACTTCCTCGTGTTGTTCCTTCGTCTTGCCCGAAGTGAAGACTAAAATATCGTCAATATAAATAACGACAACGGCATACATGTCGTTGAAAATATCGTTCACCATCTGTTGAAATGTGGGTGGTGAGTTAGTTAAGCCAAAATACATTACCGTGGGCTCATAGGCTCCGATAGGCGTTACAAACGCTGCTTTCCATTCGTCACCTTCTTTGATTCGTACATTGTTGTAACCCCATCGCAAATCCATTGCGGTAAAGAGGTCAGCATTTTTGAGCCTGTCAATTAGCTGCGAAATTAAAGGTAGAGGATAGGAATTTTTGATGGTGCCTTCGTTTAAATATCTATAGTCCATGACCATTCGTTTTTTACTGTCTTTTTTCGGGATAAAGAATACGGGTGCCGTTTGAGGGGACTTCAAGGGTTTGATGTATCCCTTTTTGAGCTGTTTGTCGATGAACGTTCGTACTTCATCCATTTCAACATCGGACAGCGGGATGACTCTTCCTTTTTTGGGAACGAAGTCTTCTTTGAGATCTATTGCGTGATCCCATGGTTTGCATAACGGCATTCATTCGGATTCTTGTTCCGAAAAGACATCTAAAAACTCATGGTAAGCAACCAGCACTTTTTCTTTAAGTCCTTCTTCTATAGTACGTATAGTAGCGTTCGTAGGTGGTACGGCGATAGGTCCTGAGCCCATAACTTTACAGAATGATGTACAACGAGGGAAAGTAAGAGTCTTTTTTACCCAGTCGATTTCGGGGTTATGATGGACTAGCCAGTCATATCCGATAATCATCCTGTGTGTTCCTAATTTAGATATATATGCGTCTATGACTTCGTAATGTCCTTGAACTTCCACGATCAAAGTTACCGCATGATGGATCGGTCCAATAGCTCCTTCCATACCGTCAGCGTTGTGTATCTTGATCGGGTGTTCAATATTATAGAAGGGAATGCCATGACGGCGTACATAGTCTTGATCGATGAAAGTGTGGGAAGCGCCAGAGTCAAGAAGAGAAGGAAAACGGTAACGTGACCATTGGTCATTTACTTTGCATGTGATGACTGTCTCAAGCGATAATTCACCGCCGAATGACAAGGTCGATGCACGGCTCAGCGTTACCTTGAGGGGTTTATAAATAGAAGATATTTTTTGTTGTTTTAAAAGGGAATTAAGCACACAATTTTGATCCAGTGCCACGCTCAAGTGAGACGCCCTTTCGGATTGCAAATTACGTAAAACAAAAGATAAATCTGAGATTGGAAAATCGGAATCGGTACAGTCAACTAATTTATCGTAACTAGAGATATTGTTCGAGCATTCTGGTCCTTGCCGCTGACCACCCTCATCGGTCATTGGCTCTGTCCATTTAAAGCCTGGGCTGCTCTCGCCTTGGCTTCTGCTTCAAACTTATCGCGGTAATAGGCTTCTGCCTGTTCATTCATCCATGATTCAGTTTGTCCTTGTGCTGCCCTTGATGCCGCGGCAGCTATGGGAGGAGAGGGGAGGGGACGTCCATACTGTTGCTGGATCTAGGGGGTTTGGTTATTGTAAAAACCGGCATACTCATTTTCTGCCGTGTATTGTGCCACATAGGCACCTTGATTCCAATCCCAGACCATTTGCCTCTGTTGAGGCAGACATTGTTGACGGCGGAACGGATTGGTAGGGCAATTGGGCTTAATATGCCCGGGCTTTCTGCAATGGAAGCAGGTCCTTGTGTCTTGCGACAGTCCAGCTTTCTGGACACCTATTTCCATTGGGGCGCCACGGCCCGGTTGAGTTCCTACCGCCATAAATTGAGGCAGGGGGGGAGGACGAAATTGTTGAGGGGGGTACCCTCGAGGAGGAGGAGCGCGTTGAGGGAAGGAAGATCGTGGGACAAATTTGGGAGGGCCTCGTTCGATCGTCATTTGTTCAAAAGCCCTTCCTATGGGCCTGTATGCTGCTAGAAGCTCATGATACTCGAAGTCGCGAGATGGGCTGTTCATACGGCATTTTTCGTATATTTTAAAGTCAACTGCTCGTTTGAGCAGGACTGCCACATGAGAGTCATAGATCTCAGCTTCTTTCTTCAAGATATCGAATTTTTGTAAGAACGTGTCAATGGTTTGACCATTCTGTCGGAGAGCTTCTAACTTTTTTAAGGCCTCATGGGCCATGATGTCGATTTTGAATTGGGACTTTACACTGTTTTGTAAGTCCTCCCATGATGGCCAAGCTTTTTCGCCTAGCCTGTCTCCATCTGAGTTGATGATGTCCTCTTCTCCAAGGTAATACTCCAAGGAGAGCCTTGCGTAATCTTCCGCCGTTCCCTCTAATCGCGAGAAGACGGCGATGGTGAGAATCTTGTTTGATTTCCATTTCTGCACAGAAACCCAAAGGCGCAATTTTATCCACCATGCTCTGAAAGTGGATCTGTCGCCATTCCAGTTGCCTGGGTCAGTGATTTTCTTCGTGACCGATTCTTTTTCTTTTTGGAGGGTCAACGTCTCCAAGCGGGAAACCAAATCGTCGATGTCAATGCGAGACATATCGGCGGGGTTTCTTTAAGAGGAAGCGTGGTCGGAGGTAAGTTCGAAAGTGGGGGATGCTGTGGATGGCAAAAGCGGAGCAGGGAGCGAGCGGTCGAATGAATTTAGGATTTTGGGAGTATGTTTTGCGCTTTCTGTGCCCTTGTGCCTTACTGTCCAGTATCTTGCAACCAGACTCTGGGGCCGAATCAAAAAACAGATCGTCGTATAGGAAAGGAATTGTGAAGTCAGAGTGGGGGGAACCGGAAAGAGTTTTACTACAACTCAAGGGAATATTGCCCTCGTCAGACGTGACATCACAGGTAATCACGCGAACCTGGATACACTATCGTAGTATCACCGTACGCTGTAGTCGACACCCACTACAGAAAGGGGGCTAGTGCACTATGCCCGGTAGCAATGTTATCCTTATTTCTGACGCCGGACTAAGCGTATAACAAAACGTTTGTAAAGTGTTTGTCTTTACCCCTTCAAGCGGTGGTCTACTCTTGTCCCTTAACGCTGGGCCCGCGTATGATATCCGAAACCGTTCCCTTAGCTCTGGGATCCAAGCGTTGTGTATACCAGTCTAATCCAAGTGTAACGAATGCTTGGTTATCGCAAACGAGTCCACAAGGCTTGGCTAGTTCACAGGCTACACAGGTCCTGGCTGAACGAATCAGGTGGGGTAGAGCCTTAGTCCATACTATCCTAACCCCTACAATGGCCAGATGACCAAGGCAATGAGGTTATTGGAGGAGAATACAAGTGGATTAGACTGGGGAATCCAGTCGTCAAGTGTCTACTTTATATACATGAGAGAGATGCGCACAGACCAAGCTATGCGTGTGCTAATCTACTAGATATGGTAGTATACATGTGAGAAGATGAACGGAGATTAAAGAGGCTGTGTGGGAGAAAGACGGAAATGAAAGAGTCGTGGTATACATGAGGTATGACGTCATATGATGTCATAGTCTGGACTTGAGTCATGTGATTATTCCCATGGTCATGTGCACAGTCACGTGATATGAACGATGAAAGTTGTAAGGTAAAAAGTTTGAAAATTATCCATATTATAACACCGATGAACACATCTACATGCAACAACTCCCTGGATATACTGACCTAAACCACCTGCACAAAGTGTGCAAGCTCAGAAAAACATCATACAGACTCAAACAAAGTGGCTGACAATGGTATCAAAAACTTGTCGAAATCCTTGTCTTATGAATGGAATTCACACAGTGTCAAGTTGACCAAGCTGTCTTTGTCAAATGGTTGGAGAAATCACTCATAGTCATTGTAGTCCACATCAACAACTGCACCATCATTGCCACTTCCCCTGCTCTCATTGCCACTACAAAATTGAGCATGCACAAACATGTCAAAGTGACAGATCTCAGCAAATTGCACTGGCTTCTCAGAATAGAAGTCATGCACAACTGCCAGGAGCATCTCTGAAACGATCATGCTATCTCTATAGCATTATTGATACCCATATTTATCACTTTAACGATACTTCACGACTCTTATGACTAGACACGACTATTTATCTAGTCCTATCCCTATCATACACCCCGAATACCAATTACATGATACTGGCTATCCTAGTAATCACTACCAAACTCCCTCCTAAGCTACATCTACACACTACCCCCAATAATACCTATATGATACTCCACTACATCTATCATATACCTATCATTACATGCATCCTATAGCTTACCCACCGTAACCGTCATCCTACAGATAACTCTGGTCTACAATTAGACATCGTACTCCACAAGGCATAGTCTCGAGCATGACTATAAACCTACTCCAACCTACATGTCCGTAAACTGTATTCCCATCTAGTATCTGCTGCCAGGCTGCTGTGTGCCCAGGCACTGTATTAGATAACAAGGTTCCCCAACGATACATCTAGACCTGCCTAGATACTCGTTGCCCCCACAAGATACTTGACGTATCATCACTCCAATGTCTAGACCTCTAGCCTCATCTAGACAACACCGCCATACATCGCATTAGACATGCATCCTTCATATACTGCATCCTTGGTATCTAGTATACCCTAGAACCTACGCACATGCTTGATGCATACCCTATCAGCATTCGACATGCTTCCTTCATAGATGCCATCATAGATCTCCTTCTCTATTTAGATACTAGTTTCCCATTCTTTGGACTTACCTCATTTCCATCATTCCTGTAGGCATCACATCTTGTATGCCTCAGCTACTGTATGTTCCGTGCACTAATATCGGTACACATGTTCACCCTTACCAATATTGCTCCCATCCTGTTACATCAGATTATTTAGATTAGTTTATTTATCTTCAGAAAGGTATCCTCACGGCCATGCCTTAGATAATCCTTCCTTTAGATTCCATCACATTCCATACCTGCCCTGAAGTAGTTAGTATATATAGTACTACATTCCCATGTACGTACTTAGCTTTGAAATTGCTCTTCTCTCTCTCGCATATTGTCTTAGTTGGCAATGCTTGAGATATTGAGTCTATGGTTTGCCTTTGGTTCTAGGCTTTCCTTTCAATCTCCTCTCACTTTCACAACATTTGTATCTAGATTCCATCATTCAACACTTCAACTTTGATGGACTCAAGTCCATCCCGACATCTATGGAGCCACAAGTGAAGTTACACAGCAAACAATCTCCATTAACCAGCACCAAGTATGCTGAGATGCAGCATGTCCTATATTGTGAAGCCATTGGTTCCCTCATATACGCAGCACTTGGAACTCAACTGGACATATTGTATGCTGTCACAAATGTCTCACATTTCTCCAGCAATCCCAGAATGCCTCACTGGGAGGCAGTAAAATGTATTTACAGGTATCTAATTGGAACAAAGAACCTGCAACTTACATATGGAGAAGTGGAAAAAGAACTTGTTGGATACACAAATGCTAATGGAAGCATGGCCAAGGATTGAAAGGTGATCTCAGGCTATGCATTTGTCATCGACAGTGGCATGGTCTCATGGAGCTCGAAGAAACAGGAAGTTGTCTCACTCTCAACAACCAAAAGCAAATATGTCACTGCAATGCATGCTGCCAAGGAAGCCCTCTGGCTGCACTCATTCCCCAATGAAGTATTTTTTCCACTCAAAACTGCACTCACTTTTTTTTCAGACAATCAATCAGTGATTGTGCTCACAAAGGATCATCAGTACCATGCTTGTACCAAGCATATTAACATCCATTTCCATTTTATTAGATGGATAATTGATGATGGTAAACTATGACTGATATTTTGCCCCACCAATGACATGGTAGCCAGTGTTTTCATCAAGGCATTGCTGTTGCTAAAGGTTAAATACTTTGTGAATGAACTTGGCCTGTGCACTGCTTGAGGGGAAGTGTTGAAATTAGGCAAGCATGTGTGCAGCCATGCAATGGAACATAACCATGTCACCTGTACATAAACTGGAAGCATGGAAAGTGCCAAGGCATTGTGTGACCACATGGTATACATTTCTGCTACATAATCATTTATTCCCTATGCTCCATCACATCCATTTGCTGACTTGATGCCATATGATACTTTTCTTTTATTGTTCTTACTATACCCTTCATATATAAACTCAATGTATCCAGAACAACACCTCAGTCTGTCTGCCCAAAGTGCAATGACTGAGGTGAGCAGTTACCATCCAATACCTACACAAATCATATCTAATCACTGTGTACATAGATCTTATTGCATAGATATATACTACAGTCTGTCTGCCTGAAGTGCAACAACTGAGACCTTATTGCATAGACATGCTTGGAGTGCACACTATCCTGACCTTGCTCGAACTTATTAGGATTATGAAGCCTTTAAGAAGAAATTGGAGGAGGATAAGTTGGAGAAATCAGACAACAAGTTACCACCACCACAGCATCATGCTTCTGCAGTTTCCTTGAGCAAGTCAACATGTGCTGGAACCTCCTTTGCAGCTTCTCCAAGTTTTCAGCCTGAGGCACCTGCTCCCTCCATTTCAACTGGACAAAGCAATCTTTTCAATCCATCTAGCACATCTGGTGCTGGATCCTTGCATGCTAGTGCAAAATGGCAACATGCCCACTCTGATAGTACTACCTCCAACCATTTGTCTCCACCACACAAGAAATAGGTTTTTGCCATGCTTCCTGATCTGAACAACCTCAAAGACACCCTTCAATCTGGAGGCAGCACAGACTTAGACTTAGCAAGAGATAACCAAGTGAATATTATCATATTTCTTCATGTCAATCTGATGTCTCTGTCACAATGCTCAAACAGCAGCTTGAACTGATTGACTTCTTTCTGATACCAACTTGTGACCTCCTGGAATTGGTCATGGGAATGTTGCTTTCAGCATTGATAGTGCTATTTTCTTCACAGATACCATCCATCTCACCTGCTCATGCGATGACCTTGTTGGTGTGGGTGCATTCAAGACTTGTGAGATTGTATGCCTCAATCTATATCCTCTGAGATCTGTGGGGCTTGGATCAAGAGCAAACCAAGAAATTGTGGTCAAGTGACCATATGCTGGGGAACCAGGACCTCCATATTTGCAACTGTCACTTGCTGATGAGTCAACCAAGCTCTTTTGTGAGGCCAATGTACTCTATTGGTTGAAAGTGCTTCTCAACATGACATACAATTACATCCATAACTGCATCTCCAAGGCTGCTGACCCTCCTCCTTTCAACATCCCACAGTTGCATTTCATTGATGCTGGACTCATCTGTGCATATGCTGAAAGACCTAACACTCCCAAAGGACCCAATGGCCCAAGGCTGGGCACTGTCAGCATGATGTACCTTGCAGAGGAATTCATCATGTGTGACTTTGCTGATGATCTGGATGACATGGGGTTTATCAAGTTCATCCACAATGGCACAGCAATCCCTTGTCTGAAACCTGGAGAAATTGGTTTTGAGACTGCTGAATTTCTCACATTTACTCAACATGTACAATATGCAACTACAGGTGGCTAGGTTTATATTTCAGATTATTAAGGTATGCATGTGGCATCTTCAGTATTCAATTCAGCCTTACTAGCATTCTGATGTAGGTAGCACAACAGTTCTTTCTAACCCTCAAATCCTAATGCACCTGTACATACTATCAATAACTCAGCACAAGATTGCTAATAGCAGAATCTAGTGATGTTGGTCAAGGGCAAGTTCTGTTTGGAGATGGGAACTTGGAGCATGAGGTCACTGTTTTCAAAGATCAGCACATATGCAACAAGTTCTGCAAATGGCCCAGTTTCAATTTGGAGCCATTTGGCAATGGTACTAGGGAAGTCTGAGGTAGTTCTATCTGATCACCTGCAATTGTATCTTGGTATTGTACATTGGATGAAACAAGAATTTTTTGTAATCCGAAGTGACTTGGTAAATTTCCTGTCGGCATTGGAAACGAGAATGTATTTACTAATACAAAGTGCAAAGGGGTGATGGGAGTCGATCTCGAGATAGGAGTAAGGCCCTCGGGCCGAGAATTACTTTCTTGGGAGCACGGTTGCCCCGCTTTCCATAATAAACACTACGAGGCAGAAAAAACACAATTACCAAGCGAGCAACAAGGATATGGAACCCTTCACCTGGAATGAGATCTCAAATGGCAGTTATTCGTCGTTGTCTGGATTGGCCTGTCATCCATTCTGGAGTCGGCGTCAGTGGTGATGATGCATTCACCGTTCAGAGAACCATACCATCGTCACCTTAGGAACGCGTGTCCGTCGCAAATTTTGTCCAGTCCAGTCCAGTCCAGTCCAAAATGGATTCCACTCTAACGAATCGGCGAAGCGTGACAGAAATCCTGGTTACAGCAAAGTACGAACAACATATCAATCGATCACGTTACATAACGTTTGTCAAACTACAAGTACATCGAAAACACACGCTCGATTCAAGTTCAGTTCAGACCTATTCCTTCAAGCCGGCACAAGGTACCAGAGCTGACTAGAGATTTGGGCGTTGTTCGCCACGATAGCTTCCTGTAACGGATGACTTCAGTGAGCGGATAAACGCAGTGTACTGTCTGCTGCTCGTACCTGTGAAGTACTATCGATATCGAGCACCCACTGGAGCCCATCCGGAAGGAGCAACCTGCCATAGACATTGTCAGTCGCGACACCAACGAGTGGACGTCGGCTTACTGATACAGCTTCCCCAAATTTCCAACGGAGCCTCCGGCAGAGTTGATTGCCCAGGTCTGCGTCGCGGCCGAGCCATTGGCTTTCGAGGTTTGATGAACTGAACTTGCCATGGCTGCAGTGAGGTATTTGTCACCGCTCTTCAACGTATATCCTTTATCCGAATTAGCCAGAGTCCACTGTTAGTCGGAATTAGCATCGATGTCAAGAACAAACTCGTCACAAACATTCTGCGCAGGTTTACCCATCTGTGTAATGACCGAGGTATCTTTCACAGTAAGGTATGGATTGCCTCTGAGGATACTACGGATATTGTACCCCCTTGTCGCTCGCGGGTGCGATCTCATAAGCTGGGAATCCGGAACTTCCAAGGAGGAAGTTCATCTCATTTTCACATGCGGTATTGAAGGTTTTGATCCAATACTTCCACTTCTCCTCTTTCTTGGTCTGGTCGAGGTTTTTGAAGAGTGTTTTGATGTTGCTGTTGATAAAATCTGATGTCGTGTAAACAGGAATCCCGGATCGAACTCATTGTGAACCCATACCGGTGTATTGTCGAGCGTAACCCGCCCCCGCATTCGCCTGAATCCACATGGGAAAGTATACTGTATCTAGACGGCTCAATGTAAATTTCTTTTCGTTCGTCACTAGCATGAGAAACATACTCCTAACGGTCGTTGGGTCTGATACCAGTTTGCTGGCAATGAAATCGTATCCCTAGAGATATTGATATTTGCAGTCTTGTTCACAAAAGTGATGATACCACTCACCATGATACAAGGCGAAAGGGCGATGTGAATACTGCACAAAAAGAGTACGACCTAGTCAACCGAGCCGGAGGCTATGAAATCACTTGCGAGACTCACTCGAGCCAAGAATTCACAGTGCTGGCAACTTCGCCATAGAACTTAATGGACTTCTTCAGCGCATCCGACTGCTCCTCACTCGTGACTGTGGCCTCTGGGACGCCTAGCTTGTCCGTACAGTCGAATTTAGCATCCGCGGCATATTTAAGATCTTCTGAGAATTCCGCCTCAAATTCCTTGAGCTGCTCGGCAGTCCCCGTCCGGCTGATAGCTTCCAATCTCACTATACAGTACTGCGCTAGATACGCGGCATCTTGCTGAGGGGTCGGATGAAGATGAGACGATCAGAAACACATGCTGTATCACTTACGATCATATAGTGTCGAAAGCCGTTCAGAGCAGCCGTACCCTTGGCCAGCGTTTGAGGGAACTTGTCACTTGTATACTTATCCCAGCTTGTTTTACATGCTTCCAGAAGCTTGTTGACATTATAGGTTGGGTCAGGAGTGTCTTGTGCGTCGGTGCTGAATGAGACAGCTTGCGGTCGGATCCTGTGGACGGCGTTAGGACGTAGTTGGTATATGAAGAGAACGGCACATACCTGGAATCAATGGTCGCATGGGCAAGTGCCAGCGCAACGCGACTGGGAAGACGAATGTGCGGAGGTGCTGTATCGAAAGGCATGATGTTTGGAAGTCAAAAGTAACAGGGCGTTGATATAGACCAGGGCCAGGGTGGGTGCCCTTTTATGCAGTCCTGGGGCCAGTATGAGGGGTCACTCGCCCATATCACACTGGTCCGTTTTAGGAATGTTTCATGAAAGCATGGAGACGTGTCAATGTGGAACCGAGGTAGCTGCCGACTTAGAGTACAAAGTGAACACCGAATCCGAATCCTGCGAATATGAGTTGACCCATATAGCTCTGAAACACGGAATAGAGCACACAAACCTTATGGGATAACCAGCATTTGATCACCAGCGGCCTGGAACGTGTGGAAGCTATGAATACCAAAATGTGCAGTCGCATGGAGCAAGACGCGGTCCAGCCAAATGTGGTCAGTCTGCTGCGGTGATGAATTTTTAATCGGGGTGATTACGGGATGTTTTCGCTGCATCTCGTGGTCAGAATAAGTGTCAGATATGAGACTCTGTCATTCCGTTCGAACCCACAGTGATAGCCACAGTAAGCAGATGGTATCCGCAATCATGTGTGTTTTCGGTTCACGGATGCGAAGCAAGCATTGCAACTTGGATGCGATGAACTACTACCAGAACCGATTCCAAGTTGTATGACAGAGTGAAAGTACCAGGCAGCTTCGTGGAAGGAGTAAACAAAATCTGACTGGTTCTAATCCGTGGTCCGACGCCACCGTCTGGTTTTCTCGCTTCAAGTTGAAATTCGGTCGGTGGCCATCGACCGCATTGGGAGGTTCCATAACATGCGAACACGATTGAACAATTACACTTGAGCGTGGTGGTCACTGAATGTACCGACCTGAGAATATGTCTCCGCTCTTCACCCGCATACGGCTCCTGACAGGCACTGACAGAGTATGCTTCCATACATAACCTTTCAGCTCTTCGCTCCCCGTTTAAGGTTGACGTCGAATGATTGTGTAACGATCACCTGTCGCGGAGCGAGCGTGGACGAAATTTGAATTTGCGTGATCTCCGGAACCTGCACAATCGGCGGATAATGAATAACCGGTGAATGACATTACAGCTCATTATGCACATATACAGCTACCTTGCCTCAGGGGCATGTTTCCGACAGCTGGTGCAGTCAAAATTGAACGTTAGCGCCAAAGGATCGGTGCCAGTTCTGGCGTGGCCCGTGTCGGCATAACATCAAGTGCAGCGTCACAACTTGGATTCATCACGGGAACAGCACAAACATTTGACAAAATGAGTGCGATCAACGGGGACGCGCACAGGTCGCGGATTAGGCGGTGGATGAAAACAGAACCCGGCTGACCTCTGCAGCTGTGAGGCAGCGTCGGCAGATATCCGGCAGATGGCGTCATGCCTAGCATAACTCATCTCCGTCGCACTTGGATGCAGGGCGATATTTCCTACAGCTGGCGCACCCCGTATCAAGTGCGGCATTACCCCTTGAGCGTCAGAAATCACAAAAAGCTCCGGAGAGCGACACACAATGAAGTGTCGATTTCTTACTAGGCACTGAGAATTTGATTCCACTACAGGGTGCCGAACTCATACCATACCCGGATCATCTCAATCATCACCATTCCCCATTGCGGGGCCTGAAACCTATAACAACCAATCATCCGCTGCCCCATTGCGAGCGAATCTGGTACTCCCTACCCGGAACTGTCCTTGATGCCGAAACCCGGTGAGGACCGGTCCCGATCATTTGTGGCATCATATGAGCGCGACATACGATGATAGAGTTCTAGGGTGAGTCCTGGAATACGATGGAGTATAACCACTTGAACCTGCAGCTCCTCTTGGAAGCGGAGCATGGTCTGCTATGTCTATTTTGAAACACGGAAGTTACTTCAATGGCCAAGATGAGGCCTCTCGTCAACGTTCCTATGGACTGCTCATGTAACCTCTGCTGCGTAAGCAACTCCATCCGAAACTTCGCTGAAGTCAGAATCCCGGTCCCGTTTCATACAACATTGTGCATCTCCGCACTCCTCGGTGTCAACCTCACCTACCCAGCTTTCCACACCTGTTTCCCTGGTACACACCATCTTGTCCCTACCCGAGGATGTAACACTCACCTGGCTCGTAGTCGAATGCTCACGATAATATTTACCGACTGAGTATCGGTGGTCACCCGTACAGTGTACACAGGTGGGACCTGGCGGATATGCCAATACTTCCACCGACGGTGCTCACAGACTGGAGCGAACAATGATCACACATACGTGTGCGCACGCATCAGATGATATCCCCGTGTGTTACTCCATGTTTCACCCTGCATCGGCACCTACTCTCGAAGATCCAAATGGCGGCGACTTTGAAGGGATGGACTACCGACGAAGTCAGCCGAAGACAATTCCTAGGTATTTCACTGCTTACTTTGATGCGTTTTGGACAGCACCCTCACTCGGATGATAGAAACACTGTGATCCAGCTCGTGGCAGACGTTCGAGTCTGGCTTGCCGTCCGCTGGAGGAAGGCGCGATCATGGTAATCAGTGTAGATATGTACCGAAGGGAAGGTTTGCCATGTCACACATGTAGCCTGGGTGTATCGTCGAGATTAGAGTGCGGGATCCGTGATCGGTGCAACGACCGCAGTGGGGCCCGAGCGTGAGAGAGACAAAGGCTTCTGGTTCAAACGTTCATTGCCAGTAATTACAAACTGCGCTGGGGAGACCTCTTAACTGTTACTTCATTGGTGGAAATTATACCACATAGCAGTGCATTGCGGGCCAAGGACCACCACGAGCCTTTGAGAACTGCATTATTGTACAAAATGGATCACAATTGCAAGAAGACAATGAGAAAGCAACATACAGCTGGAAAAACACAATTGATGGAGCCCCCATGAGTTGATGTTGCTATAATGATATATGAATGGCCTGTTATTACCACAAATATGTGGTACATGAATCATGCTAGTCTTGATTGTTGAACAAAAGTGTAGTATACCATATTAGACTAATAGTTCACACACTGTAGTATAAAACTCAGCACTTGACTGAGTTCTAATCAGATCACTCTTGACCTACAACTGTCACCATTGTTTGATACCACTGCAGGTAAGATGTGAAAGGAGAACCACACAAATTACCCTGAGCTCAAGTGAGGATTCAGAGTAAAGAAGTGCAATTCCAAAGATAGCGTATGTTACAGAAAATTACACTACTTATATACTGATGAGTTTAGGGCAGGTATAGATCTTGGTAGAATGATTACATAAGTAGAACCTTCTGGAACATTCGGATAAGATAAGATTAGATTAGATAAAAGGAGATAAGATAAGATATGGTGAGAAAGAAAGAAAAGTCGTTTCATTATCCCCTTCTCAAGGGTCGAACTCCTGGTTGACCAGAATACCTGGAATAATAGGATCACCATGAAGTGGGGGGATTTCAAAGAGATGATCAGGGAGTCGGTTGAGAGAGGATGTGAAACGTTTGAAATCGCCATCATTGAATACTCATTGTACTGTGGTAGGGTTAAACTTATAGAACTCTTTTACAAGGGTTGGGGCGTTCTTTACAGTTGTCTTGGTTTCCCAAGTTCAGTCTTCTTTTGGATAACCCTTCCAATATACTAAGTATTCCACCTTTCCTCTCTTTCACTGTGAGTCTATGATTTCTTCAACCTCATATTCTTCATCTTGGGCAATTATAACAGGGGGTGGTGGTGGTGAGTTTTGTTGGGAAGGATGTGTAGCCATGTGATAGGGTGTGAGGAGGGATTTGTGAAAGACTGGGTGGATTCCTCACCAAGTCTTTGGAAGATCTAACTCATATGCTGCTTCACCTATCTTTGTTATTATTTTAAAGGGGCTGTATCGTTTGTTGTTGAACTTTTTCGTTGGTCGTTCAGTATGGATATTTGTCCCTTCTAATAGGACTAGTTGTTCTTTCTGGTAGGTGATCAAAGGTCTAGATTTTTGGTCATGACTCTTCTTCATTGTTTCTGCAGCCTTCTTTAATGCCTTTCGAGCAGTCGCATGAATCTCCTTCATTCAAGTGGCAAATTGCATTGTGGTCTCGTTCTTTTCTTCTACAGCTTTTGTGATGATCATTGGTTGCTGTCCATAGTTGGAGAAGAACGGAGACACCCCAGTTGCACTGGTAGTATGGGAGTTGTATGTGAATTTGGCGAGGGCTAGCCACTTGGCCCAATCTGTTTGGCAATGATTTATGTAGATCCTCAGGTATTTCTCCACTTCTCTGTTTACGCGTTCAGTTTGTCCATCTGTCTGCAGATGGTAGGCCATTGATGGATTTGCTTTTATATCGAGTATTGCATATAGATCTTTCATGAAGTTGGAGACGAACTGAGGTCCTCTATCAGATATCACTTTCTTTGGGATGCCATATAATTTGAATATAGTGTCTCGTAGTATTTTTGCTACTCCTAACAATGTTATTGTATCGTTTACCGCATTTAGGTGTACCATTTTTGAGAAGTGATCTACTACTACGAGGATAGCATTTTTTCCTTCAGATTGTGGTAAGGGTCTGATAAGGTCTACAGAGATAATCTCCCATGGAGCATTGGGGATTTCATTTGGATGGAGGGGGGTATTGGTTGCAATGGTTTTTGCCTTTACTTTTTGGCATACATCACATCCTTTTATGTATGATTCTACGTCTTTATGAAGTGAGGGCCAGTAGTACTCGGTCATGATCAAGTCATGAGTCCTTCTGATATCTGGATGTCCTGCGATTGGGTGGTCGCAATTCATTTGCAGGATATCTTCTCATATTTTCTTGTTGTTTGGGATGTAGATCAAATCTTTTCATCATATTAGATCCATCTTTGTCCATTTGGAACCCTCTTTATCTAATCCATCTTTGGCAAACTTTTCTGTTTTGTATTGAAGTTTCTTTATTCTGTCTAGGATATCTTTGCAAGTGACAGTGTTGATCTTCAATTTCAGGGAGGGAGGAGGGCTGAAAAGGGAATCTGGGAGTAATGTTTGGGTGTGATTATCAAGTGCTATCCCCTTCTCATGGTCTGGCCTCCTGGACAGAGGGTTCACAGAATTAGTTTTACCCAGGCAGTGAGTAATAGTCAGGTGGTATTCCTGAATAATTTGCTGCCAACGGGCTTGACAGCGGGATAGATCTTGCAGCTTACAGAAGAACTCGAGATTCTTGTAATCCATAAGGATCTCAATCAGGTAGCGAGCTTCAAGGAGGTAGTGACACCATTCATTTAAAGCGTGAATGATCGCCAACATCTCAAGATCAGCCGCGTGGTAGTTCCATTCCGCATCGTTGAGGGATCGGGAGATAAATGCAATGGGGTGATAAATCCCATTGGTTTCTTGGGAAAGGACAGCACTGAGACTGAAACCAGAGGCATCAGTCTCGACATGAAAGTGTCCATCATCTTGTGGCATGGTGAGTGCTGGGGCCATTGACACCGTTTCTTTCAAGGTATCAAATGCCTTTTGGCAATTGTCAGTCCAGAGGAAATCCTTTTTTACTGACATAAGCACATTGAGAGGGCAAGCAATTTGTGCAAAGTTCTTTATGAAGCGTCAATAGAAATTGAGGAAGCCAAGGAATCCTCTAAGCATCTTTTTGGATGTGGGGACGGGCCAATCAAGAATGGCAGCAACTTTGTTCTTATCCATAACCACCTTGTTTTGCGCAACGATTAGGCCCAGGAATTCTGTCTCCTGAACTTCAAAGTCACACTTGTCGTGTCGCAGATATAGGTGATTATCCCGTAATATTTGCAGCACTTCTCATACTACTCATCAGTGTTCTTCTATGGTCTTAGTGAATATGCAGATATCATCGATGTACACTACAACCACTCCGTGATTGATGAGGTCTTTAAAGATACTATTCATCATTGTTTGGAACATTGCGGGAGAGTTTGTTAGACCGAAGAACATGACAAGAGGCTTGAAGAGACCTCTGTTTGTACGAAATGCTGCTTTCCATTCTTCTCCTTCTTTCATCTGTATATTGTTGTAACCCCATCTCACATCGAATTTTGAGTAGAAGCGAGCAGCTTTTAGCTTATCGATGAGTTTGCTTATGAGGGGTAGGGGGTAGTGATTCCTTTTAGTGATTGCATTCACCTTTTGGTAATCTTGTATGGGTTGGAGACGCCCATCCTTCTTTTTGATAAAGAAGAAGGCAGAGGTGAATGGAGATTTGGATGGTTGAATTCGTCCAGTTTGTAAGTTTTCCTCAAGGAATGTGTCTAGCTCCTTCTGTTCCCCTGGGTTCAGCAGGTATACTTTGCAATCGATTTCGTGATTTCCAGGGAGTAATTCGATCGCATGATTCCAGGATTGTCTTGGAGGGAGTTCGTCAAAGCTTTCCTTGGCAAAGACATCTTTGTAGTTGTGTATGTAGCTTGGTGCAGATTCTTCGAAGGTCTTTTTGTCCTTCTTCTGATGTTGGTAGTCTTTTATTGCCACCTCTGTTGCTACGTTTCGATAGTATTTGCTGTAATTTATTTTATATAGTCTATCGCCTTCCGAGGGTATGTATTCATCATCATTGTCTTCATCATCGATCAAACCCGGTATCAGGTGTTGATTTTCACATCGGAACTTTATTTGTCCTGTTGACCAATCAATTGCAGGGTTGTGGAACTTTAACCAGTCATGGCTGAGGAAGATTGAGTTTGGGCCTAGATTGGTTACTGCTAATGCTAATTGTTCTCTATGGTCTTGGATGTAAATCTCGACAACTGCAAACTTTTCTACTTCTCCCCTGCTATTAAGGCTTCCATCGGCATTGTACACTTTCATAGGTCGTGGTAAGTTGTACGTAGTTATACCTTCTCGGGTAACAAGATCTGTATGGATGGAAGATCCAGTACAATCAGAGTCTATTAATGCTTTTACATTACTCTTTGTGCCGTCGGGAAGTATGATTGTTGTGGGTAATTCGAGGGAGTTTCGATCTGTTCATCTCAGCGATGCCTTTCTGAATCATGGGGATTTTTGGAGGTCACTCAACACCCAATGAGTGTCTTCCTCTGTCATTTTATGGATATCCTCAATGAGGTCCCAGGAAACTTCAACCAATCTCAACTCGTGGACAAAGGATCATAGGTGATTCATTGGTCTTTTTACGATCAGGTTACTACATTGCTGTTTTATCCACTTGATCAACCAGGGGTCAATCATATTGAGCCAAGACGAGGAGGACTTCCCTTCCTTTCATTTCGACAAGGGGATACTTTCCATAATTCTTGGGGGTCCGTCAGCTTCTTTTACCAATGGAGAGAATCTCAACTTCTTTTGGATAGGGTTTTCAAGGATTTGTGGGGTGATTGGCAGGTTTACGGTGGCTTTTCAGGTTTCAATCTCATTCAAGTCTAACACTGAGAAACGATTGCATTGACAAGAGTTAATTACTACAGTAGAACGATTGCTATCTACTGAGCATGGTAAAAACCCGAAACCGGTGTATCATCCTTGGTAACTGCTTCCTCTTTGTCACCTTCTTCGATCTGGGCCATCAAGGCTCTGAGTTTTCTGAAGTCGTTGGTGGAGATCTCTTTATCCCCAATTTGGATTCCTCTTGCCCGTATGGGGTTATGAGCGTGAGGAGGGTGGTCAGTGCACAGCCAGGGTTTTCTGCACTGTCAGCATACACCGGCAGTGTGGGCCTTGTCGAGCTCCATTGGAGCTCCCTGTCTGGGGAATGTTCCCACCATTTGTGGGTGTGGCCTGACATTGGCCGGGGTAGAAGGTGAAATCGTAGTTGCAGATGGATTGGGGGGAGGACCCACTGGGGGTGCATATCGTGGATGTGGGATGAATCATGGGTTGTATGTAGGGCCTTTTGTGTATACGTTGGTGATCCGTCCTTTTCTTTCTGCTATCTCTTTAAGGACCACCTTTGCCATTTTTAACGCTTCTTCCCACTCGTGTAGATTTGTGGACTGTAAGAGAGCGGGTTGTTGTCTTTCTACATACTCTACGTATTCATTTTGGATGTTAATCCAGATCAACCAGATGATAGTTCATCCATTTGCGCACATGTTGAAGCCAGCTTCTTCTCCTAGCTGGTATAGCTGGATGAAGTAGTCTTCTATTGTCATCCCCTTTGTCTATTTCAGGGAATGCAGCTGGTCTTCTGCACATCGGTGTAGGTCTGAGGGTTGGAAGGCTCCTTTTACCTTTTCCTCGAACCAGTCCCATGAGAATGAGTAGGCTCCTGCAGTAGTCATGAGGTCCACGAACCTTCCAGCGGCATTGTCTCCTCTCATATAGGAGAGTGTAATGATGATTTTTTGGCGGAATGTTGGAATTGTTTCATAACCGTCTAGGTACTGGTTGATTGTCTGCCACCATTGGACGAACATCTTTTTATTCCCATCATACTTATCGGGTTTTGCCACTAAGGACTTTCCTAGTCATTCAGAGATAACAGGGGCATGTGGGGCAGGTGTGGTGCATGTCGATGGCACCACCAGTAAAGGCCGGTGAGGAGGCAGCGAATTCGGGAAGACTGTATGGCCCTGTGGAGTCAATGTAACTCTTGATAGGGAGTGGAGGGAAGGTTGAGGGGGGACACTGGCCGTTAGAGGATTCACCATGTATGTCGTGTACCAAATTTCGTATTCTTCTTTGAAGGAGAGGTACTGTGGCAGAATTCCTAGGGGAACTTGGGCACATGGTGCCGGTAGGTACTCCGATGAAGCCTGGGCCGTAGTGGTCACAGCCAGTGCGCCCGGAGGGAATATGGGGAGCGTTTGCTGCGCCGGTGTGCCAGCCAGGGGATCGAGTCCGAGTTGTCTTGTGGCTGCGATCACTTCCTCAGGAGTTATGAATAGTGCACGAGAAAAGGACATTTTGTGTTATATATGCAAAGGTAGAAGCTGTTTCGTGTAGGAAGAGGGGTATGCTTTGTACAAGGCTTAACATTTGCCTAAACGTTGTCCTTGGATACTGAATGTGGAATGAGGGATGAGGAGTCTCTGAGTGGGGTCGTCTGTAAGAAGACCATTGACGAGTTTGTCAGTGTCAAGATTGGGGAGTCCAAGCACTTCTGGAAGAATCGGGGTGATCCAGAATATCGCTCTATGTGACGTTACAGGTGATCACGCGAACCTGGTTCCAACTACCATGTGGAACGTATGCTGCAATCAACACCCACTGCAGAAAGGGGGCTAATGCACTATGCCCAACAGCAATATTATCCTTATTTAGACGGCAGATGACCATATGAATAGTGTGGGCTGGGTGCTAGTCCTGCACAGTGTAGCCTGTGATCACTTGTCCACTTAAGCCTGTGGGCCGGCTATAGGTCACTTTGAGTAAAGAGCTCTAGACAGGAAGGAGGGGAAATATGAGAACAGAGATGGATAAAATATTCGCTGTCTGGCAACTAGTGTTGTTGATACGAAGGTGAAAGGGGAGGAAGTGTTTAGAGGTGAAGAGCCCAGGGACAAGGTGGTATCTTTGGAATTTGAAAGGAGAACCACACAAATTACCCTAAGCTAAAGCAAGGATTCAGAGTAAAGAAGTGCAATTCCAAAGATAGCATACGTTACAGAAAACTACACTACTTATATACCGATGAGTTTGGGGCAGGTATAGATCTTGGTAGAATGATTATGTAAGTAGAACCTTCTGGAACCTTCTGATAAGATAAGATAAGATAAGATAAAAGGAGATAAGATAAGATATGGTGAGAAAGAAAGAAAAGTTGTTTCAAGATGGATAGTACTGTACTTGTTATGATTTCTCCTTTTCTCTTTTCTTTTTACATCATTTTACATGATTTGCTTGTCTATGCTTACCATAGTCTTGCTCTTGCCCTAAAACCTAGCCATCAAGATCCACTAGGTCATCTACTGTTCCTGTGCTCCTCTTTCACCATTCACTCTGAGTTGGCCTTCTATTCTTCCTTCACCTTCCATGGCCTTCCATGATGTCTTTGCTGACTCACAATTGTTCCTCCACATTCCATGGGCTTCCACACTTTGTCTATATAAACATAGCAGTCTCACTACATATACTCTAAGTTAGACCTACTCAATCTAACCTCCACTTTGTCCCTTTGGAACTCTGCAAGCCCTCATCCTGCTTTAGACTGGATGCTCTCTGCCTAAAGACCTTAGCATTCAACTAATGTCTAGTGTAGCATTTGACTACCTTTGCATCTATGACAGCATCCCTGTCAAGTCCCATTGATAGTCTCATTGATGAGTCAACTCACTCTTGAATTCACAACTAGTCCTAACCAGTCATAACAAAAGATCTAACTTAGCTCTTAAGGGTACCCTCATGTAGTCCCTCACCATTACCCAACGACTGCCCAATATGGACACATGGTGGAATAGGTGACAACCCTCGCCAACCCAAGAACTCCCCTCAGACACTGAACACCCCACCTCAGAAGAGGAAGCAACCCCATCAAAGGCTGACCTCGAACTCCCCACTCTATTCCAGCAAGAGGCCACAGCCACCCTTGCTTGACAACTAACAGACCTCTCCATTCCATCCAAACCTCCTTCCCCATCCCTAGTACTCTATCTCCCCACCCAACCACCCTCCCCACTTACAGCTCTCCCATTCCCTCCCCCCAACCCAAACCCCTTTCCACCTGCCCCTCCCCTAGGAATGTCCTCAACCAAACCAGTTGAACTCTGCATTGGAGCCCCCAAGGCTTTCGATGGCACCTATGAGACCTCAACACAATGGCTGAACACTATTTAGTTCTACCTCCATGTGAACAAAGACATCTATAACAATGATGACAAGAAAATTGCCTTCATGCTCTCCCATATGTCCAAGGGAGCTGTCCTGACCTGGGCAACCACCTTCTATCAGAAAGCTCTCTCCAGAACCACCATGAATATGGGGACCTTTGCCACCTTCATAATGGACTTCGAAATCTTGTTCAAACACCACAACTCAACTGGTAATGCAGTCGCCTGGCTCTCCACCAAACGGATGATATGGAAAGCCAACAATACCTATGCCTCCACTTTGACAGAGTATATCTCCAACTTCCAGAACCATGTCGCTCTCACTGAAATAAGCAACCTAAATGTCCTGATTGGCTACTTCTCAGCCAGAATTCCCCAGCCACTCATGAGATGAATCATGTCCATGGACACTGTCCCCACCACCATCCTAGAATGGTATAAAAAGGCAGTACACTTCCAAACCCAATGGAAATGGGCAGAGGAAATCACACAATGCAACAATTGCCCCAATCAACACACATATCATTTATTCTCCTTGACTTCTCAACCCTTTGCCTCTGCCAAGAATCCAAATGCAATGGATGTAGATGCTGTCTTCATACCAAAACTCACTCCCACCAAACAAAAGAAGTGTGCTGAACTGAAGCTCTGCTTCCAATGTCACCAACCCAGCCACATTTTGTCAAACTGCCCCATGTTCCCCAATAAGAAGTGTTACACGTAGCATATAAGGATGGAATCCATCTACTAGTTATCTATCAGGGCGATGCTCATGAGGAGACTGATGTCCTGATAGCATAATGTTCCGGGATTCCAAGAACTAGGTTCAAAGGTGATAGTGTTGATGGACACTCAAGGACTCGAAGGCTCAGAGGTGATTCCAGATAAAAGATGCTAGTATTGCGAAGATCAAGAATGGAGTACAAGGGTAACTAGGCAGACTATTTATAGGGAAGGGTGATGCACACGGACCAAGCCAGAAAAGGAATCAAATATGCAGGAAGGTCATAGAACGACAAGGAAGAAAGAAGTCAGTCAAGGAGATGAAATGAAATGGAGTCCACATTGATGAGAAGTAAGTAACTCGTGTTAGAAATTTGGGTGATTCTCCAAGTATGATGGTAAAGGTATTCAAAGAAAAGGATGATACAATGGAAGAGAATGAAAACTGTAACATTGCCCCCTTCATACATTGAACCCCAGGTTCGATAAGTAGTCCCTGTTCTGGCCAAGCACTAGGCAGAGGGTCCAGGGGTTCGTCCATAAATAGAGGCTGCCTGGGATGAAGAAAGATGTTCAAATGGATAGTCGCTAATGATGTGGCCAGCTTGAGAGCATATGCCACAATTATGGTGGGGACAGACCTGGTCTGAATGTCCCCAGTTGTGACAGAAGTCGCACTGGAGAGTAAGACATTGGCGAGCTGGATGGCCTGGAGTGGCAAGGCGACAATGGGGACAAACATATTCAGGACATTCCTCATGATAGTGACCAAGATGATGGCAGTGAAAGCAGGTGATGTTGAGAGAGGCAGGACGATGATGGAGTCAATCAAAATGTGGCATAATGTGGGTAGGGGAAGAAAGTATGAGGTTCCCATTAGATAAGGGAATCATCTGTGCTGCATCAGTGGGGATAGGGATAGTGGGGACTTTGTACTCATTGTTGGATGAGCTTTCAACAGCAGTGGACATCTCAGATAGAGGGGGAGAGGATAACCTGGTGGATAATGGGGGAGGAACTGGGAGTGGGACAGTCTGAGGGGTAACAAGAAGGAACTGATTGACACGTTTGATGTATGCATCGTGTTGTTCCTGGAGAAGGGAAAGGAAAATACGACAGAAGGTGGGGTAAATGGTAGTTGGGGAGAGGTTTTGAATGAAATCAGTGAAGCTGTGCACATGAAGGATGGTAAGTACGTGATTGGGTAAAGCTCCCAGGGTGAAACAGAGAGGGGAATTGTAAGAAGATTGAAGTCATTGAGCACGGGTGAGACCATGAAAGAGGCAGATCAACTCATGAGTGATTTCATCAGCTTGGAATAAAGGATCATCCTCTAAGGTAAACAGAATGGTGGGGGTATTGAGAACAGCAGAATATAGGAGGTGGGCTGCGTGAGTTGGAAGGAACATAGGGTAGACATTGCGGTTATGAAGAGGCAAGGATGGGGTAGATAGGAAGGAAGAGGCGACAGCAGAGGAAAGGAAAGACATGGAGTTCCTTTACCACTCATGGTGGTAGGGACAATAATCTATCTTGCAGAAGTAAGAGTATTCTGAGGCATGTTTGGGGATGTTGAGGTCTGGGTATTGGACTTGGAGATGAGCTTGGATGAGAGCTCAGTTGACTTGTTCTAAGAGAATCAGAAAGGACTGGGGAAGCATCTCTGTCCTTATAGCTTGTGAGTCCTTTTATAGGTAGAAAGGATCTGAGATGCATGATGGAGATTACTTTCTGGTTCCCAGGTGTTCTCGGCTGAAGAGTATCCTTTCCATGAGGTTAGGAATTTTTGGTGGGAAGTGGGGCCTTTGTGAGCTAAGATGGCTTCCACTTTGTATTCTTCTTTGTCATTAATCACATCGGGTGGGGGTTCAAGAAAGGAAGGACTGTGGATTTCAGTGGAGCGATAGGACGATAGGAGGGAGGCATGGAAGACATCATGTATCTTCCAGGCACAAGGGAGACAGAGTTGATAGATAAGGGGGGATAGGACGCGAGTGATTTCAAAGGGGCCCATTCATTTGGATGCTAGCTTTCGAGAAGGGAGTTTAAGATGGAGGTTAGTTGCCTCAAGCCACACTTTATCTCCTATTTTCCATGGAGAGAACCTTCAAGAAGATCATGAGGACATGATCTTTCGGGCAGATTTGTGGGCAGCCAGGGCTTCCTTCCTAGCTTCTTCAAGGAGAGAGAGTCAATTTTCGAGGGCAGGAATAAATGTCTTTCCGATAGGAGGGTAGGGATGAGGTTCATATCCATATAGAAGGAAAAATGGGGATCTTTTGGTGGAGCTGTATGGGGCAGAGTTGTGGTGGAATTTGGTGGAAGTGAGGAAATGAGCCCAAGATAATGGGTTGTTGGCACAGAAGATCCGTAAATAAGTTTCTAACTCCTGATTGGTTCATTCGGTCTGTCCATCCATCTGAGGGTGGTAAGTGGTGGAGAGTCGGACATCATATTTCAGGAGATGAGCAAGCTCTCTTGCAAGGGCAGAGGCAAATTGAGGTCCATAATCCGAGATGAGAGTGTTGTGGAGATCAAACCATTTGAAGATTGAATCGAAAAATATCTGAGCAACTCTGGCAGCATCAATGGTTTTGGCACAAGGGATGAGGATTACCCCCTTTGTAAGGCCATGGTTGACTACAACCATGATAGAATCATGGCTGGCTGAGGGAGGGAGGGAGATGATGAGATTGACAGAGAGTTGTTTAAATGGGAGTACGGTAGTTGAAGGAATAGGATTTAGTGGCGGGATGGTGGGGTGGGTATTAACCTTGTTTTGTTGACAGATGGCACATCCATCAATAAAATTCTTGACAAAAGAAGAAAGGCTGGGCCACCAGTAGTCACATTCAAGAATGGATTTGGTGCGAAAGATACCCATATGCCCAGAAAGTGGGGAAGAATGAATAGCATGAAGAAGGGCAGAATGGGAAGGCGGAGGAACAAACATGTGCCCTTTGAAATAAAGGTGACCATTATCAAAAGACCAGTCAGAAAGGGAGGTGCAAGAAAATAGGGGAGAGCCTTGTTTGAGAGTGGAGAGGACACGAAGGACAAAGGGATCTTGTTATAATATGATTATTTTCAAACTTTTTACTTTGTACCTTTCACCTTTCAAAGTCACGTGACTGTGCACATGACTGTGGGAAACATCACATAATCAAGTCCAGACTATGACATCATATGACATCA